>JAOWAD010000043.1:0-100746 GCA_025698515.1 Gossypium sturtianum | reverse complement strand
GTTGTGCTTCGTTTCGGTTACACCCATTGCTATTAACAAAACAAATAAGAGATACAACTTTTATAAAATTTTAATTTATTAATTATAATTCAGGATAAATATATGAGTAGCTTTGTTTGTTTTCTGTTGTAACAATCGCTTCTCATAATATGCAACCTAACTTTTGCAACAAGTCTCAAACACCTGAGTTGCAACTTATAATACAAATTAGTTTTATTTAAACTTGCTTTTTTTTGCATTTTTGACATGATTTTAAGTAGCAAATTTAAGATATCATGTACAACAAATGCAGTAATCTCGCTGGGCTGTCCAGTTCAAGGAAGATATTGTTATTATAAATACTTAGTTTTTAGCCTGTTTGGAGAGCAGCAACACCTAGTGTGTAACAAGTAAAACATCATCATTTCACTTAATATATACCATTAAAAGAATAGTTGCTTTAAATGCTATTATGCGAGAGATAGCTACGCTTTAGGAACATCTATGTCCGTAATACATGTTGATATAGTGTACTTTGCATTTGATATAGCTGCCATTTGAGAACAACTCCTATTAAGCAATAGCTAAATTACATAAAAACTCTTCGTTTAAAAATAATTATGTTTAAATAATGGCTATCTTTAGAACAATCGTTATTTGCAACAAATTTTACTTAGAACAATTGTGTTTTAAAAAGAATCATTATTTAGAACAAGCTTTTCCAGAAAAGCATTCCATCACGAACAACTCTTCTTTAGAACAACTTTTATGTTGAGAAGAACTCACGATTGGAACAAGTAAAAATAATATTATTCAAGAACAACCATCGATCTTACATTTCAATAGATGTTCTATAGAAGATGTTTCACATGGCATCTTGCATCACCAAGGTAGAGGAAGTGGAAGTAACTTGGAATATGGAAGGGTTCTCTTGGATTATCTTCACTTCTAGGATGTTCTTGAGAGTTTGGCTTGGTGGGTCAGATATGGAAGTAGTTAAGAGGTTTCCTTTCAACCTTTTCGATAATATTAAGTGTTTCTCCCTTTTAGAAACATAATGAGTTTCTTCTTCACTATTCACCATCACCAACAAAACCTTTTACCATTATCTCTTAACCATTAATACCATTGTAACTAAAAATTAATCTCATTACTATTAATAGTTTTCAGCTTTGTAACTCCCATTCTTGAGGCACTATAAATAAGAACCTTTCAACTAGTGAGGAATTTTTAACACTTTAACATTTTGACTCTCAAAGTTATTTTAAAAACTCTCTCTATTTATTCATTTTGCTCAAACTTATCTCAGCCATACACAACCTTTCTCCACTTCTCCAAATACCTATTTTTATGTGAGTGTTATAGGATCTCACTTTAATCTTCCTTTCCACCTTTTTGAAAGACATCTCATTCACTTGTTTGCCAACACTTCCTCTCTGCCAAAGAAACCCTTTGCAATTACCAATAAGGAAACTAGTCTATAAGATTATGATTATGATTTTATTTTTCATGAGATATGTGATCAAAAAGAGATGGAGGTAGTCTTTGTATTTATCTCAAGGATTATCTAAGCCATAAGCGGCGTAACGGATATGGGTGAAATTCTAGAGATCTAATATGATCATACTAGTTGGATCCACCTAAGCTAAAATATTAGTATATTAAGGTTTTGACTTTCAATTAAAGTGCTTGGAATTGGTGTACATATATCCATTCATTGAGAGAAACTTGTAGCGAGATTTTTGTGTAATCAAAGCTGTTTTATCGGTTTGTATTAAGCTTTCATGGGAAGTCATAGTTGGAAAGTGTTATTCATTGTAATTGTAAAGGAGTAAGGCTACAACATTTTTGTGTTAGGTTGAGCTTAAATTAACTCTTAGTGTAATGCTTATTTCGTTTTTAAGTCAAATCGGAAACGATGATTTTGGAACCACAAATTCGAGGTTAAAATATTTATTTTATTATTATTTTAAGGTTTAAAAGCATGGTTGAATGATTGTGTGAAAGTTTACGTTTAGAAATTTTATCGTTTGATTAGTCAATTTGATAAAAGGACTAAATCGCGTAAAGTGCAAAAAGTGTTGTTCTAATAGTTAAAAGGTATCTACATTGCTATGGATTATAAAATTTAAGATGCGTTAAGTGATAATTAGACCCTTTATATATTAAGTGGACAATGATGGACATAAAATGGATGATATTAAATGGTTTTATAATAAGGTTATTTTTGTAATTTGTAAAAACACATGTTAATAAATTAATTAAACAAAACATTGTTATCATCTTTGTATGTTCTTCATCAACTCTAATTTAGAGAAGAAGAAAGCCATTTTTAGGAAGAACTTTAAACATTTGGCCACATACAAACAATTATCAAGAAAAGTGAAATTGAATTAGATGGGGAAAAACAAAGTATCGGATTAATGCGACTTAGTTAGCCATTTTTAAATCAGAGGTAAGTTCGTATGTTATAAGTTTCATTCACAAATTTATTTTATATGCTTTGATATTGCATAAAGCGTAGTATTAATGAGACTACGGATACGTTCGATAGTGGTTTGATGATAATTGGTCGGCATTCGAAATCCCGGTTGAACCTTAGATAGATTGGGATACTAGTGACATGTCATTAGGGGATACACTAATTTGGATTCGGGCCATGATATCATGATAATGCCGGCGAAAAAGTCAAAGTTACTTTGATTGGCTTGGACCATGATATCAGCCGACGCCAGTGCGAACTTCATTGATTTGGCTTGGGCCATGATATTGGCAATTTAGTGTGCAGGCTCACGAGTATCCAACTTCTATTCCAAATGGTTCAATGGGTATATTGAAGATATGAATCGGTGAGAAATAGATAAGTAGCTTGGTACATGTATGTCACTAGAAACTATCACGAGCATTGAATCAATGGAAGTTGGGATTTTATGATCAAGTATGTTAGTTAAGTTCATAGTAAGCTTGGGACTAATGCATTGTTTTATGTTATGTCATTTAATTTGAATGGTAATTGAGTGGTGAAGGCTTGCTTATTATTTTTTCATATGAACTTCTTGAGCTATAAAGCTCACTTTGTATGTTCTCTATGTTTTATAAAGTGATTTCAAACCTAGCTCGGATTGGGAGATCGTCGAACACATCGCCACTATCCAACTATCAATTTGGTACTTTTGAGTTTATGTTTTGAGTATATGGCATGTATAGGAACTTTGGTCATTTTGGTATATGTATTATGTTTGAATTAGCCATTTGAATTGGCTTGTAAATGTTGATGTTTTGGTTTATATACAGCATGAGAGTTGGCTTATTTTTGGTTTAGTGTGGTTATGTATTTATATATGTGTGCATATGGTTTATGTTATGTAATTAAGGTTGAGTTCATGATGCTTGTTGATAATAGGTAATTTGAATGTCAAGATGGGTGATGATTTGTGAATTAGTATGTTTGTAGAATTGAGCATATTGATGCATATTGGAAGTGTATAATTAGTTAAATAGTATGTAAATTTTGGTATAAATGGATTAGTCTATTTTGCAACTTGTGTGTATTGAGAAAAGTGGTATATAGAATATGTATGAATTGTGTTTGAATTGGATGGATTAAATGATTAGATATTATGATATGTGTTGATGCCAATTGATGTGGTGTAGGTACATGCAAGTTTGGGTGGCAAATGAAACAGTAAATAACCTATTTTTGTCCCACCTGAGCAGAGACACTCGCGTGTGTCTTAGCCGTGTGTGACACATGGTCATGTTACGACAACGTGTGTCCCCTAGTGTTGAAATTAAAACCAAGTCGGTATGCTCCCACACGGCCTCACACGGGCATCCGACTTTGGCCGTGTGGCATAAGTCGGTTATACCACTACTGAGGGTTTGTACGGCCTAGCACGACGGCCTGCACATGGGCGTGTGTGGCCACTGAAGAGCCTACGGTACGGGCCTAGACACGAGGCGATAATGGTTGGCCATGTGACCAAAGTTAGAGAGTTACATGGGGTGGGACATGGGTTGGGACACGGCTTTGTGACACGGCGTGTATGTCTGTTGGCCGATGTAAAGTGTGAGACACGGTCGAGCCACACACAGTGTGTGTCCCCCCTGTTTTGAAGAATTTCTTAAGTGTTCAAAAAGTTTTCAAAGTTATCGGTTTAGTCCCGAACCACTCCCAATGTATGTTTAGGGCCTGCGTAGGCTCGTGATAGGAACCGAAATGGTTGGTTGGCATGAATATGTATATGATTTGATTAATTGTATATGAAATGTATGTTTGAATGTGTTATAAGCACGAGTAATGCTCCGTAACCCTATTAGAGCGATTGAATACGGGTGAGGGGTGTTACACTTGGTCTTGAATATTAGTGAATTTCTCTCTGAGCAAGGCCTTGTGAATGCATCATTGGATCTAAACTTCACAGTAAGCAATTGCCTACACTTACAATTTATATAATTTTATTTTTATTTTTACTTTCTAATTTTTATTGGTATCATTGAGTTGAGTAACACTACATTAATTAGACACCTTATAATAGTGTAGATCAAAGCATCTTGGTATTCATATTTTGTTTATTTATATATTTTGCATTGTGTTTCATTCTTTTTCCAATGTTATTCATATTGTATCTCAATTCATTTTATATTATTATTTTCCATTGTTTATCAAAATAAACTCAATTAGTGACAATTTTTCTGTGTAATTTTTTTGTGTTGTATCTTAAGATGACATATTTTGCATATTTATTAGAGTAATTTAATTTAGATAATAAGTTTTATGGCATGATTTATTAGTGTTATTGTTATTTTACGTTCAATGTATTATAAATTTATATAAATTTTTTCATGTTAATTATTTATTTTGTATAAATTTTGATATGTTTGTATATTTATATATTGTTGATATTATTTTTCATTTCATATAATGATTTGTTCTCCTAATGTCTTGATCTAATTTCTACTCCATATTTTTCTTGATTTAAGTGATTTAATTTTAACTATAACTCATTTACTTAAAATCATATTATAAAATGTATCATATAATAATATATTTAATATAAATTATTTTAAAAATTTTATTTTAATTTCCCAAAACTGTGTGAAAGTATTTTCTAGTTAGTTTAACAAAATCTCAATCCAATTAGTCCTATAAATTAGCTTTAATAGGCAGAAATCCTCTTATATTTACATACCAAAATAGAGTAATTGAACAATGGATGCAACATGGATTTTTATTTAATGAGGAATGGTCCTCAATACTATAATAAAGGAAAAAAATAAAACCAAAACTAAAAATTGTAAGGAAGATAAAACATTCCCCACCAAACAAAAAGAAAAGAAAAAAAACCCATCCAGAAGATGAGCTCAGTAACTCAGTCAAAGATCAAAAAACAAAATAATTAGGAGCCCATCAGAAAAAAAAAATTCTTCCCTTAAAAATCTAGATCTCAGGGACCATCATCAAGCAATGAGCACACCGAGTCTAATCTGTGCCAGATCAGCCTATCACCGGTCTTTCTCCACTGCATCATTGCCTTGTAACATCTCAAAAATCAAGGGTTAGTAAATCGGGTTGAGTGAATCGAGAGGAGTGGTCACGCTCATAAATTTGTGATCTTTGATGTTATTTTGTTTTTTTTTTTAAATGAGGTGTTAGATTTGTTGGTTGGGAAGTGTTAGTGAAGCGTTCCTTGAAACCTAAGTTCAAATTCTTTCCTGCATTACCATTTTTATTATTTTACAAATTTTACCTGGGAAACATGTAACATCCCAAATTTTTATTTAAAGATGAGTAATTGGTCTAATGGTTAAAGGAAAAATAAGGAAGCACAGAAACTAGATCAAAGTCCCAAGTTGATTTCCCTTTTCTTGTAAAATAGCTTAATTTTCCCTACCCTAGCCGTTTATCCTCTTCCTCTCTCTTTCTCTTTCCAATTTTCTTTCTTTCTTCCATTGTGTTGCACCACCCAAGCCACCAAGATTCACCATCAATTTCTCTTCTTTTTGTAACAAGTTCTTGCACCATTCTTTCCCCTCCTTCTTGATTCCATTTTTTTATTTTCCAGCCATAAATCTAAAATCTTTGACCTCAGAACGATCTCCATTGCTGCCCAATAGCTCCATTGCCGCCCATTTCATCATAGCTAGTGTAAGTGCTTATGTTCTTTAATTTTCTTGATGAATCTTTCAAGGAATACCCAAATTTCAAGATTTTTGAATTAGAAATTTTAATGATTTTATGGGTGCTTTTTCTAGCCTTTAAAGTGTTTTCAATTGGCTTTTTAAATAAGCCCCGATTTGCCACTGTTGGTGGTGGTGTGCCGCGCCAGAGAGGGCACCAAAGGGAACTTCCACTTTCTTTTTAATTTTCCCATTTATTTCCAGAAATAATTTTGTCCCAAGAACCCTTCCTAATCAACCTTAAATCATATGTTCCTTAGGTTCAATCTTGATCATTTGACGACATAGATCGACAATTTAAGAAGCGTAAGTGTGGAAGTTTGTCGACTAGTGCATAGTTTCGACTTAATTGTTAGGAGAAAATTGATAATTTATTGGATTGAATAATTTTATGGTCATATAGCTACTTATTTTTAGTATTTAATGGTGTTGGGTGCTGACCTTAAACTCCCAAATCGACAGCTAATGCGTTAGGCGTTCGAAAGTGTATGTTTCGCATCAAACCAATGTAAAAACCTAGTTAACTAGATTCAGAAAATAGTAATAAATATGTTGTTTGATTTGAACCCATAAGAGGGTGTTTTAGGGATTTTAAATGGTGTATTAGTTCGATAAATTATTGATTTTAATTTGGAGCTGGATTTAGGTTTTAAGGAGAAAGCTGAGTTTTAGGTCAATGTGTTGCTGATAGTGTGAAAAAAGGTGTGGATCCAGCATTAATTTGAATGTTTTGATAATATTATATATGATCTAAATGGGGATTAAGCTTGTTGTTGGTCTTAGTTAATTGACTAAGTGAATGTGTTAAAGTGGCTAAATTAGGTCGTTATTGCCTTATGCACTAAATGACATGTTTGCTAAATTGTTTGGTTAACTAAATAGTTAAGCTGTTTGATTTTGATATCAAAGGTATGTTGATATGATGTGTGATTGATTGTATGTATATCATGTGTTATTTAGGGAAATTGATATTAAATGACCAAAATCTTGATAAAATGCCATGAACGCGATTGATGATATGATTAAATGTCACCTTATTGTGATGGTAGAAATTGAATGATTGATATGTGAGCGTTATAATGATGGCATGTAAACTATACTACTAAAGAATACATATGAAACATACATTTGATTGAAATATTGTATGACATATTGCATGTGCATGTGGTGGGATATTGTAGTTGTGAAGGAATTCCATTGTAGTTATATTGGTGGCATATTAAGTTACTTTATATGTAGTGGAGTGCATTGCATCGGGAGTGTGAAAACCATTTTTATATTTTGGTAAAAAGCGAGGATCGACTTGTTTTTAAAAACAAAGTGGAGTCACTTACCAATCCCTTTTACTCGGAGTGTGATTGGATCACCTTGCAAAATATTTTATTTTAAAACATTTGATTTTGGTCCACAAAAAATAAGAAAATGGGTTCGGAGTCGATTCTACATTATGAGGAAGGGGTTAGCACCCTCCTGCCTTAAAAATTGATACCTAATCGATAGAATCATGTCCAAATGTTTGAAATTTAATAAACATTTAAAATATGACTAAAAAAACTGAACAATTTGATTTAAAACTTGAGATTTCTTTGTTAGAAAGAATACAAACATCACATCAAACACGTTGGACCACGATATTTTTAGACCCTCATAACTAAAATCATCTCATGATTTACAAAATTTTAGTAAAAGGATATTTTAGTTATTTAGTCAAAAGCGGAAAATCGAAATCCGACACGTTAGGACACTATTTCTCGAATTTCTAAATACAAAACATTGTCTTATTTTAAAACCTTTTAGGTAAAATATAGTAATTTTGCAAAATTCATTTTATTTTAAAAAAACGATGGTCTATGAAAATATTATATTAATACATTATCAAACATAAATATCAAGCAATCGTGAAATAATAACATTTCATATTAATATAGACAATAAAAATATAAAATAACATCTACTAAAAATAACTACATTAAGGCAATCATAAATAAATGAAAAGAATATAAAAAATTAGAATATATATAACGATAAATGACAAAATAAAAAAACTAAATAAACATGAAAATTTCTCATACAATATTAAACTTTGCATGCAATGTATATACTAAATAATAATAAAAAGATAAAAAAAGAGTTATATATTTTGAGAAAATAAATATATTTTGAAATAAATAAAAACATACTTAAATAATCTAATACATATAAAACTACATATTTAAAAATAAACAATATATTATACAAAATTTCATGCAACATTAAGGATAAAATAGTTTTAAAGTTATATATATAATATAATATAATAGTGTTATAAAAAATAAAAAAAATAATATAATAATATATAAAAATAAACATATAATATAATAATTAATATATAAATCTTTAAAATAATATACAATATAAATATAATATTGAAAAATAATAATCTAATATATAATAATTAAAAATAAAAAAATATAAAAAAATGAATAAGGATTAAATTAAAATATAAAAAAATTTAAGGTTAAAATCACGAAAAGGATGATATTGGAATGCGTAGTAAAATGCAAGGACCTATTGGGCAATTATATCCCATCTCTAAGCAGCGTCGTTCGATTACCACGACCTTTTAGTGGCCCAAGGACTAAATTAAAATATAAGTAAACATTTAGGGCGAATTAAAAGTTTTTAAAAAAATTAAATCAAGCGAAATTAAAAATAAAAAATTTGAGGAAGCACTAAAATGGCAATTAGACCATTTAACAAAAACACGAGATCCTCCCGGGTTTCGGGTCAACAGCGGATCCTCTTTGGAGCAGCGTCGTTTTATGCTTATTTGATTAAGCAAAAAAGCGGCGTCGTTTTATCTACTATAAGTCGATGTGATACGGCAAAAAAAAATGTTTGACACTCCGTTTTTAAAAAAATTGAAATAACCTCTCAAACCTCCCTTCCCCCATGCACAGGTTGGTCAGTCATCGGACCTGAGCCACGCGCTCCACGGGCCACATAAGCGGTGGCAGAGAGGCCGAACCTCAAGTTTTAGTGCCATCGAAAGGTAAACCCTTCCCCTTTTATTTTTTAAAATAGTATTTCTATCGCAAATGTATAAAAATAAAAAAATAAAAGCAGAATGAAATATCAAAAAGAATCACCTCTGCAAAAAATTTTTGTATTTTATTTCTCTGAATTTTTTTGAATATTTTTGTATTCTCTATCTCTGAGTATTTTTTTGTCCTCCTCTCTGTTACAAAATAATCGAGGCTTTATAGCCTTGAAAATAAAAATAAAAAGAAATTATTGTTGTTGCCATTTTTGCTCTTTGTTTTGCCATTTTTGCTCGGTTCCTTCCTTTTAATGCAGGTCAAGGCGAGGATCTCGCGTGAGCCCCTGTTTGTGCGGCTGAATGCGGCGTGAGAAGAGGCTGGTGTCGGGCTGGAGGAGTTGATTGCGGCGCAAAAGGGGTTAGAGGCTGCGGCGCTAGGGTTTCCCAGAAACCCTAGGTCTCTGAAACCTATTTAGTTTTTGGGCCCTTTTGGGCCAGTCTGAGCACAGGTCTGGGTAAGGTAGCTTTGTTCATATGCAGGTTAGTAGGTTTGTAATGGATTGGAGTGCAGTGGTGTTTTGGGTTTGGGCCAAGGTAGTGGAGTGCGATTTATGGAATGCAGTAATGGGTTGTGATTTAGGTGTTGGGTTTGGGCTTTAAGCGGTTTATTGTAAATGGAATTTGTAAACATGGACATTTATTTTTATTTTTCTTAATTACAGTTTATTTAAGCCGGGCAAAATGAGCCTCTTACGAGGAGTATTGTGGAGACTAGTGATTCTATTGCATTTTTATATTAAATGGAAATATATCTTTATTACGTTTTATGGTGGTTCGACCACATTAAGCTTTGCTCGCAATGTTTGGAGTTTGGCGAGACGGATTACGAGGAACTCGTGGTTTTATGTGAGATGGTTTGGGTAGAATTCATCATGCATTATGATATGTCCATGACACTTATGAATGATAATATTTATGTTATGGTTGTGATGCCACGATAATTTTGGTGAATGATATTTGCTTGAATGATTGAATGTGCTTATGGTTTAAACTCGGTGAGCTAATTAGCTCGTTTATGCTATGTATTGTATTGTGTCGTATCAAGTGGTATTGGATTAATGATTGTTTCTTGTATGAATGATTGTGTGATTATATTGTTATAGACTCACATTGAGCTAGTTTAGTTCACCCCATAGTTCAAGCTTCTCGGGTAATGCTCGTGACTAAGTTGGACCCGACATCACGAAATATCATCTCGGACATTGGACTATCTTTAAATAAGTATTATTAATAAGTCTCTATTGGTTTTGGTTTGTAGTTTTTAATTATTTTCGATGTGTGGCTTGATTTTTTTATTAGGGGATTTTTGCATGCATGGATCATTGAAGCTTAATAGCTGGTAATTACATGATATCTTGCTTAAGTAAAAGCGTCATTGATCATCAATTTTCCGTTGCATTGCAAATTAACACGTTTTGAAAAAAATAAATCGATAAAGACAACTAAAGTTCCAAAATGACATGAATAATGATTTTTAGTTGCATTTCAATTATTCATTTAAAAAAACATAATGTCAAATCAATTAGTCTTCTAAAATATGACAACAATAATAAAATAGACTCTAAGTAAAGATGGACTAATTAAATGAATACTTTAACGTTATTTAATTTCAAGAGTGATGATTTTCTTAAAGTTAGGCAAGTTAAGGTTTTCATAAGATAACCCCAATAAATGAATCTTTTATCTAACTTGGATCACCAATATGATTTTCTTAAAAATTAGTCGTGTTAAGGATTTTCAAAGGTCAAATGGTGCCTTAGCCATTTCGATGGCTAATGTAGCCTTCTCAATCTGGCCATAACGTCTAGGTCGGGTTAGGAGGTTATAAACCTCTCTGTAGTGAGATAAGTTGTTTCTCCTTTGCGAATACATTCGATGTAGCTAGAAGATGTGCCACACCATTCCCTGTCTGCATTGCATGTAGGAAAATACATATGCGATAGTTAGTCTTGATTGATTTGAGTCCACAATATATGCACTTATTAGAGACCCATCTTGTTTGTTTGCATTAAAGCTTCACCCTTTGTAAAATATCGCCTTCAATCTTCGCCTCCAAAAACCCAAACCATTACCCATTTAAATGACCTAGAAACATGCAAGAGCCTCATGACCAAAAAACCGAAGGTAAATTGTTATATATAGTCGTACTAGATCCTAACACAAAACCATTGGAGTTTCTAACCACAATCCTTGTACCACGATCTCTTCGTATGGCTTTAAAAGGAACCATCATAGTTGATCTTTACTAAAGGGGACTCTCGTGGCCTCCATCTTTGATTCCACCCTCCTAACAGTGTCGCTTGTTAATAGCATCTAGTTCCCGAATATAAGAAATGATTATATTGGTTGTTTCTTGAGTTGTTTGTATGACCCCTACATGAATTACTTTGTTTCTTGCTGTCCAAATTGCCCAAATTGCACAAGCCACAGTTCTGCAGTGATAATTTGAGACATTTGAAAAAATATTTGCCAACCAATCTTTATATTGAATTTGAGACCTCATGGGACCATCATATAGTTAACTCTTGCAATACTTCCTTTGTAGTATAACAGCCTTGGAAAGTATGTTCTAAGTTTTCATTCCCACTAGAGCATTTGGAACAAACAAGTCTTCTATAGTGTAAATTGTTTGAAATTAGGGATGAAGTTTGGACACTTACTTCAATCATCATCAAAGGGTCTTTGGAATTAACTTCTATATTTGAACAAATAAATTGGAGTTTAGGATAGATTAATGTTATTTTTGGTAAGAATATTCTTATTTTTACATTATCTTAGTATACGGGTTAATAATAGATTAATTTTATTAAGTATTTTTAGCAACTAATATAATTTCTTTTCAATAATAATAATTTTTACTTAGTTTGAAGAGATAATTTTTACTAAAATTTCATCTATTTTTAATTTCAAATTTTAAATTGTAACACCTATTTCGTATATTATGACAAACTATTCTAATATTTATTTAACAATTAAACATTTTCTTGTAATACATTCAATAATCAAATGTAACATTATAGATATCAAAAGTGGGGTTTACTATAATAGTTGTTTTTTTATATATATAATATTAAGAATGAAATAAAAGTAAAAGGTTTGAATTTGTGTCAAACTGATATCTATCTTTAATGGCCAGGTAACATAATTCTTTAGATATATAAACCACCAATTTCAAAGGAAATAAATAATAAGCGAAAATAATGGTAAAAAAATGAAACTAGCTTTGCTGGATGCAGGTGCAATAATTAATAATTATTTGTATATAAAATAAATAATAATTACTATGGTTATTTTGGAATTATAGATATTTAGTAACCTACCTGGCTCTCCTATTTTCCTTTTTGCTTTCTCAGAAATGGTATCTCCGATTCAGGTCATGATCCTTGTGGCCTTTCTTGCATTCATACATATATAATGTACATTCAATTAGTTTTATAAAATTGCAAAAACTATATGTACTATTGGTAATTTTAACACTAATATAAATTTACTTATCATTGAAATTTTGTACCTATTTAATATTTTTATCATATCAATTTAAAATATATATGATGTCTAGATCTTTTTATATCAAATAAGAAATTAAATATTTTCATTTATATGTACTTGTGTATAATATATTTAAATTAATATAAAATTAAATTAATTGTATAATCCTTCTCTCTGTCTCCATATATATATATATATTAAAGAGTATTAGTTGTCAGTCGAATAATCTGATATGTGAGTGGAGAAAAACAGAAGAAAGTGCTGGTTTTCTTTGAAAGATCCATAATTGAGAAGAGTTTAGTTGGAAGAAAGCAGATATGGGGAAAGGAAGAGCTCCGTGTTGTGATAAAGACAAAGTGAAGAGGTCCATGGAGTCCCCAAGAGGACTTGAGGCTTATCACTTTTATTCAGAAACATGGCCATGAAAACTGGAGAGCTCTCCCTAAACAAGCTGGTTTGTCTCTTCTCTCTCTCTCTCTCTCTCTCTCTGTGAAAAAATCGACATTTTTATCTGATTCTCTTCTGCTTGTTGAATTAACCAATGGAATTCATATTTGTTTCAATACTGCCAAAAAATTTTAAACTCCTAACTCAGTTTTCTTCAATGGTCATCACCTATTGCTCTGTTCTGCTTTCTCTTCATTGATCCCATTCTCACTTTTGTTGGTCTTTCAACCAAGTTTACAAACCACCCTTTTGTTCAATTCTCTCAATTTTCCATATGAACAAAGAAGGTTGCAGATTAATCTGCAAAGTTTTTGCTGTTTGTCTGAAAAAGTTGTGGGCACTCTGGCTGGTTACTGTTTTCAGGAAATCATTAGATGGCAAATCTGCAATGAAGTAATTGTTCAAATCCCAATTTCTTATCAATTGTCAACCTTAGTATTTAAAAGATTCTGATACAGTGAAATGTTTCTTTGTAAAAAAAGCTCAGAATCACCCCATTTAACAATATGAGCATACATGTATGTATGCATGCATGCCATTATGTGAACCACTTAAATTAATTCATCATTATTAGTTGAAAGAAATGTTTGGATTTGTTTTGGTAAGAACTATGAAGTTTGGTTTTGACATAATTTTTATATATTTTCTAAATTTCCTTTTGTTGTTGGTGTTTGGCCAATTTTGTTGAAATGACACAGTCAATGCAGGAATATACTTTTCCTTTGTTTTTAATGTTCCACCTAAAATATTGTGGCAGCAACAAATAACAATTGAGTGTCAAAATCAGATTTTCTAAGGCCTCTACTTGCTAATTCTTTCTTCCATTTTGTTTTACATTCAAAAGTTGAAGAACTACTGAACCAAGAACTTAGCCGAATTGGTTCATGAAGTCCCCCTTAAAAGGTCATTCAAAATTCGAACCCCAATTGCAGATCAGATAAAACAATGAACTGATTTCTTATTATTTTAATGCAAAACTTGTGACATCTTAACACACTATGAATTTCTTGTTTTGCTTTCCCTTTCTGATATGTGCATCCCAACACACACAAAGATATGTATCTTACTTATATAATCTTTCAATAGGTGAAAATCTGGGGGCAAAAACATTGAACTGTCATCATTGTTTCTGTCACTATCTCGACAGATAAACAGGACATTTGAACAAGTTTAACATATAATTTTCAAGAGTTCACAGTCTTTGTTTGGATTATGCTGTGGGGCTACTGAGATGTGGAAAGAGTTGCCGTTTAAGATGGATTAATTACCTGAGACCAGATGTCAAAGAGGAACTTCAGCAAAGAGGAAGAAGAAACTATAATAAGATTACATGAGACTTTGGGAAATAAGTGAGTTTCGAATTAGAAAATAGGCTTTTATCTGACGTAAGTTTTGGGTATCTTAATTGCTTATGTTACAGTTATATTAATTTTCCAGGTGGTCCAAAATTGCATCACATTTAGCAGGAAGAACAAACAATGAGATAAAGAATGTGTGGAACACTCATTTGAAAAAGAGATTGGCTCCAAAGAATGGGAAGATTCCTCAAAATGATGAATCCAAAAAGAAACTTGTATGGTCTCATCATCATGCTCTTCTATTACATTTGTGTCATCACCATGTGGCAAAAGAAACTTAGAGGTTGAACTTGAGCAACAATGGCATGAAAGGGTCTCAAGCAAAAAGCCCAGCCCAGCGATTTCCTGTATCAGACAAAGCAGAAGACTTCAAAACTGAGGTACCAAGCCATAACAGCAGCCCATTTGAGGAACCAAAGAGTTTCCAAGTTCATCAATCTCTTCCAGCAACTCCAACATCACCAATTCCAGTCAGGTTAATGTTCCAAACCCAGAAAATCATGGAGATTCACTGTTAAACTTCATTGGAGTTTATGATTGGAAGAACAACACATCAGAGAAGTGAACAAACCAGAGATCCTAAATACTGCATTTGATATCCCATTGGAGTCTGATTCAGACTTTTGGGACATGTTGGATAACTTAGGATCATTCCATCCTGATGAGATCAATCAAATGAAGTTGAAGGCAACCAGAGCCCAGGTTTTGGAGAAGAATACAGCAAAGAAAATGAAAATAACAAGTGGTTGCAGTACTTGGAAATTGAACTTGGTCTGGAAGTAACCAAAAATGAAAACCATAACAATTTGTCAAACACCGCTACTGAGCCACTGGTTCCTGAGATGTATGACATGCTACTGAAGCCATAAGCTGATATGGGCATAAGGCATTATCACATTCTGAATCAAATTCAAAACTGTAGTTTGACTATACTTTTGTTATAAATTTAGTAGGCTTTCCTAACTTGATCCATTAAATTAGGTCTTTTAGATGTATGATTGATTAAACTTTAAAAATATATATTCATCTCATCTTTTATCATTCCATTGTTGATTAAGTCATACCCTACCAAAATTTTCTCAATTTCCAAGCAAATGGCCGTTGATGGGTAGGTGATGTTATCCACTGCCTCTGCCATTCATGCAAGTTGTTATCAATTTTGAGTCTCTCACTTCTATACAATTTTAATGTAATTCAAATATTTGATTATATACTTTACTTTTCCCATCCTTAATTTTGCTTGGTAGAGGAAAATAAAATTGAAAGGATGAAATATTGAAGGGTTGAAAATTAGAAATAATTTTCTTTTATTCATTGCTTAGTAAGGTTGAAAAATGAAAGGAAAAAAATAAAATATTTGAAAATTACTTAATTTTTAATTAACATACATGTCTCTCATTTTCTCTCTTCTCATCAATGCAATTTGAAAGGATTGATTTCTATGTATTTAAGATGGAAAATGATCATCTCTCCTTTTTTTTTCTTTCATTTTCTTCCCAACCAAACATACACAATATTTTTTTTCCACTTCTTCACTTTCCCTTCCCGTAATTCTACTTTTCACCCGATCAAGCACACTCTAAAATATCTCATACTCTTCTCAATTATAATTACATTTTTCCTTTGCTCGTAACAAATTTTAAATTCAATCAAGTGTTTTTAAATAAACATTTGATAAAAGTTATTGAGCTTTAGAAGAAAATGCTAGATTTCAAATAAAATGATTGAAATAAGATAGATTTAATATATTAAATGTGGACCCAATATAAAAGAAAATTTAAAAATATGATTTCATATTTGAAGTTTTTAGATTTGTGAGGTTTCAGTAACATTTTATGTAGTTTTTTAAATTTATTACGATAAATTAATTTGATTTGAGTTAATTATAGAAATTAATTACTTAGTTCAAATTTGTAATGATTGTTAAATATTGAAATTATTATAATTATAAAAAACATATATGACATTACATAAAAATAAATAAATAAAACAAACACAATTTAAATCACGGGAATATCTTAAAATTTATCTAATAAGAATTGTTAATGTTAAATTATGGCACACTAAAAAATATATTTATAAAAATTATTATTAATAATAAATGAAATTTTGATTAAATGATAAAATATAAATTTGAAACATTGAAAGGCATGAGTTCAAATATTCTTATTTTGTATATTATTTATATATATAATATAATATAATATAAAAACAATACCCTCAAAATAACTCAATTTATTTTGTAAAATAGAATCTTTTCATCCATTCCCGACTAAATTGGTATTCAGTTAATTTGTGATACTAATATAGTCGGGAGTTTTATAATAAATATAATCTCAAATTTTAAATAAGGTATAAAATACTTTTTAGGGTAAATAAATATAAAATAATTTAAAAACAATTATAATAGAATAAACTAAATGAATAAATAAACGAAGTACTACGTCCAAAATAAGAATACAGCTTAATAGAAAATTGGTAAATGAAGATATATGGCAGGATTTAGCTTAAATATAAAACAAAGTAACAAGTATGTATTGAGAAATATGTTAAATATATGTATATGAGGGAAAAAAAGTCAAACTATACGGAAGCATAACGTCGTCTAAAGAAAATTCCAGTTTGCCTTTGCCTTGAAGGAGAAATTTGGTGTTTAGGTGTAAATTGCCTCTTTACCTATAAAACTTTGAAAAATAAATCAAAATATCATGTTTATTAAGGTTATGCTGAATTTTACACCACAAAGATTAATTTCTGGCCTTCACATTTGTAAATTGGCCAACACTTTGAAATATCATTGTATTTGGTATGAACCGTGAAATGGCTAATATTTAATTCTACTACCTTATCTTTCAAAAATAAATCCGCTACCTAAAATTGCACGGATGGATACTTAACAAAAATATAATTTTATGGTTGAAAGTTGAAAACAACGTTGATTTTGATTTGGTATTTATAAGTTGCAATTGGTTCAAGTGAAGGTAAAATAGAGATGGGAATAAAATTTTTATGTATACTACTCAAAAAACTTTATATTTTAGGGTTTTATTTAAAAAGTCGGTTCATGTAACACTCTAAATCTGGTCTAAAAGTTATGATTGAATTTGAAGAAATTACATTGACTCATTTGGAAGCTTGAGTTCGATAGGTATTTGGCAAATCTGAATATAGCAAATAGTCATTACACACTATTTGTTAAGCTTTGATAAACACTTAAGAAATTACTTAATTTGCAACGTGAAAACTTTTTTGGAGTTTTAGTTTTGAAAACCGAAATCCTTTTTTTAGACTTAAGTGATCTTGCGATTCACTTTAAAAATATATATTTCCAAAACTTTAATGAAACCAAAAGAAGTTCGAAACAAATTACAAACCCAAAAGTCGAACAAATAATTACAAAAAATCACCATATTTACACTAAATGCGAAAACAATCCGAGCTCTCCCACGTCATCAGACCTAAGTCGGAGGGTTACTGAACAATCAAAAAATAAAACAAAGGGATGGCTATAAAGCTCGATGTATAACTAATTTCAAATAGAAATCATACAAAACACATTATACTAATTAAAGTAACGTGAGAAATTTCATTACGATTATATAAACAAAATGGTGAATGCATGACTATACCAATGTGGCGTTTTTAGAAAATTATAATGTAGATTTTGAGAAAAACATCCTACCCAACTCCGCTACACACCAAAATAGAGTTCCCGGAGCTCATCCAGCAAATCACACCAATAGATAATTGTGGACAATGCCATTAGAATTTGCGATTAAAGCGCGGATCGGATATATATGGTCAAGCCACTATGTTGTATGTAAGCTTGCGAGCAATTGTGGATAAACCACGGATAATGCAAATCATTAAATTGCGAGAACTTCCTCCTTTCACATTATCCGAACCTCATGCAATATATCATGGCATGCATATCTGAGAATCAAAGTGATGAGCATGTAGGACATGTTGTCGTACAATAACGAAATAGAAGGCATGGTAAACCATGCTTTGCATAATAGATTTCTCAATTCTCAATGACTCATATCAGATCTTCCATGAAATCACATGCATGGTTATATATCAGAATCAACATAAAACAAATCAACATATTCGGATATCACATGTTCTCATTCAACAAAGTACCTGAGATCAAAATTAACAGAACACGGATCATACTTGGATAAATCACATACCTTAAACACATCCCGAATAAAAGCACATCATACTCTAACAAATCATACTTACTTAACTTATATCATATCAATCATACGTATAGATAACGGATTATACACTAACAGATCACTAGATATCAAAATTTATACCTAATTTAGACCATACGGACCTACCAAAGGCCTACACTCAACTTTCGAGCGATGTTTCACCACCTAGAGAAAATTTAGATGTTTGGCCCAGGCGCGCGTGGATTCACAAGGCCTACATGGCTGGCCCGTGTGGCCTGCATACGGTCTAACACACACTCGTGTGGCTCATCTCGATGTCTCACACGGCACGGCACCACGATCGTGTCCCTCACCCGTGTGACTCAATTCCAAAAGCGATGAGTTATACTACGGACACACGCTTTGTATTCCTATAATTCTAAAATAGTAGGTGACCACGACCTACCACCGCGGTTGTGTGGTGTCGACAACCATGTTTTTACGGCCTCTTTCGTTCGTAAGATTTGAGGTTTCATTACAAACTTGATACGGGGGTTTGGCGTAGAAGCAACAAAGATGACTCGGAACCTAAAAAGCGACATATGACCGTCGGATGATTAAGCCGAATCAAATCGCTTGAATTAGCATCCAAACCAAAGTTACGTCAAAGAATTTCGACGCAAAACCCCAAATCAAAACTTACCAGCAAACAAATCAGCAACTACAAAATTCTTAAATCGTTAGAAGAAGCGCTAAACGTCGCTCGATCCTCTCCTAAAAGCACATAATAATAATTAGGAAAACACGAAGCAATTTAACACCATGACCTCAAAACCTCAAAATCCCTAAAGACACATGAGTAGCTTCAACAAAATAACAGTAGAAGGTGATGCCAACTTTGCTGATAAGGATTGAGGCTAACCACTGAAGCCAAAGAATCAAAATCCTAAGAACCAAAAGAAAAAATCAAAGAGGAAAATGCGGAAAGAAGAAAGAGAATAAAAAAGAAAACAAAACAAAAAATGTAAGCAGAATGGGGAATATGTGGAAAGGATTTAATTAATTTTAAAACAAAAATAAAACTAATTTCTGGAACAACATAAAAATATCCCCTTATTACTTACTCAGAGAGTCGTGCATAAGATCAAAGGGTATATAGAAGCAACCAACTTTGAACCACTAGGCTCATCGTGAGTTGGTCGAAAATATTAGTTATGCTAGATGATCGGGAATAAAGGTTAAGGAAAAAATAACAAAAATACCAAAGAAGGGATTTGAACTCAAGACCTTAGGCATGTAAATAGAATACTTAAACACTGAAACAAATCAATTCATCTTTGCAAAAATTTCAACATCTTAACTCAAATTCAAGGGGTAACAGCTCTTAGTTTTACTAACTCGGTTTCTTCTAACCCGGTTTTTGGGATGTTACTGTTCATTATATTTTAGTGAGTACAAGCTATTATTTAAGTTTCACTCCTTCATAGGGGTGTTCAAATGGTCAAATCGATTAATACTTGAACCGAACTATTATTAATTGAATTAATTAAAATTTAAAATCCTAAACCGTTAACCAAATCAAATTTTTTTTTAAAAATCTATTAATCGATCGAAGTAATTTTGAGCCATTATAATTATTTGTATAAACTCATTAAGTTTTAAGCCCATTCTTTAATTTTTTTATATTTTGAGCTTACATGCCTATAATATTTTGTTATTGATAGTTTGATTAATCGATTAATTACTCGATGAGTATTTCCTAATTATTTTTGGAAGAAAAAAATAATGCCTACAATCTACAATAAAGTAAAAAATAAAAAAAAAGCTAATAATTTATTTCTTTCATCACCCCAAACAAGTCAATATTAGCGCTAATGGTGCATAAATGTAACTCATTTAAAGAACTATTCAGAGTTCCTAGAAATCCTTGTAAAGCTTGCTGGAAAACCCGTTATCGGACTTGATTAATCGCTCTTTGTTGTTCAAAATAAATGGTTTCATTTTGTAATTTTCTAATTGTTCCAAAATATTATAAGTTGAATTAATCAATTCATTGTTAATTGAAATTTCAAAAAATCTTTATTGACCTCGACCAAATTAAATTCGGTGGTCGATCGATTAACCGAACTAATTCGTTTAAAATTGAAATATGCACACGCCTACTCACTCACTCACTCACCAAGTAGTAACCTTATTCCTATATACTCTAAAGAGGGTTATGAATCACTCTCCTTGTAAGACTTTCTCCTCCTTTCAAAAGCGTAGATGAAAACTTCGGTGACTCACTTTAGTTTACTTACAAAATTGCACTAAAAAGTAATAGTTCTTGTAGCGATTCGATTTTTGTTGATGTCAAGATGTTTAGTTTTGGGCCAAATTTCTTCATCGAGTCATTTAGGAAGTCAAATCGGGAGGTTTTGTGAATAGATGCTTGTAAAGGATTAGAGAGTTATTAATTGGTAATTAGATATTAATTAGAACTATTAGTTAGAAACATTATTTGGTAATTTGATGAAAGCATTGACT
Source organism: Gossypium sturtianum (assembly GCA_025698515.1). Classification (NCBI taxonomy): domain Eukaryota; kingdom Viridiplantae; phylum Streptophyta; class Magnoliopsida; order Malvales; family Malvaceae; genus Gossypium; species Gossypium sturtianum. Next base: position 79,528 of record JAOWAD010000043.1, on the reverse strand, counting down.
AGATTGTAGTTGTTGTTACTAACAATATTCATCTTTCATGGCTTGAGAAAGGTAATCTTCATGCCGTTTCTCTTTCAACTGATTACGTAACATTACTTTTTATTGCCACTAGAAACTAGATCCTAAACAACCAGAGGGACTTTGTTAGTAAAAGAGTGGATATCTTATTAAGAAAAGTGGTTGAAATGGTCAAGTTTGAGCTTGGGCAATTGGTGTTTGCTGAATTTTTTAAGAATGTTGAGAATGTGTAACAGCCTGATTTTCAGTGGTGTCAAAAACAGTGGTTTGAGACCACCAAATCCGACGAGCAAGCTCATAAATTTTATTATTTAGTATTTATGAGTCAAATGTGGTTTTAGAAAGATTTTTAAATTAGTAATTTGTGTTTTATAAAGATTTATTAGGTCAAGTGGTTTAGAAAATGAGGTATCGAGACCTCGATTCTATAAACCAATCCGTAAATATTTTTGTAAATACTTATGGAGTGTCATTAAGGTAGTATTAAAGTTTCGTTAGAAAATTTTAACGTTTTGATAGTTAATTAATTAAAAGGACTAAATTGAAAAGGTGCAAAACTTGCTAAAGTGATTATATAGCCTAAATGGTAAATAAGGGAGGACTAATAGGACAAATATGCCAAGTGGAATGGCTAAGGCGGCATAAGTGTGTAAAAAATAATAAAATCATGCGATTTAAGGGCAAAATTGGAAATAAAATAAAATAAAATAGCCAAAATTTGATTTTAAGGATTTCTATACATTTCTTCTCCAAAATTTCAGCCAAAACAGCCATAGGAGAGATCCTTAGCTGGTTTTCTTATTTTACTTCAAGTGAGTTTAATTCTTGCCCTTTTCTTGTACTTTTTATGTTTTTAAGACTTTTACAATTAGGTGCAACTAGCTATTTCATTAGTTTTTATTTTATTGGAAAATTTGAAAGTTACCATTGATGAATACTGGATATTTTTGATGAAATAACATGGATTTAGAGCTTTAATTTTGTTGTATGATGATTTTATAAAGTGATTTTGTTAGATATTGATTTTAGGACTAAATTGTGAAGAAATAAAGAATTAGGGTTTGGTATTAAATTTCTATGTATCAAGGGCTGTAAGATAGCCTAGAATACTTAGATAAATTATCAATTGAGAAAAATTAGTTAATTTGATAGACTAATTAGTTAAAGGGATTAAATTGTAAAAGTTGTAAAAATTGGGGTAATTGTGTAAATTCAAAAAATTAAGGGGTTATTAATTATGAGGTGAATTAGAACTGAAATATATGCTAATGAATGAGTAATTTTATATTTTAGATCAAGAGCCCGAGAGATACTAGTGAAAAGGAAAATTAGTAGAATAGACCCTGAACTTCTACAAATCTTACAATTTAACTCAAGTAAGTTCGTATGGTTAAAATTTAATGTTTATATATTAAATTGATGAATGGTATTATGTATTTATTCATATCAATTGTTGAAAGTAAAATATAGTTAAAATGATGAAATTTGAATTGAATGTTTGAAAACAGATGGAGCAGCGAATTTAAGTACAATCGTGGGTGTGACGAAAGACAACAAAGGATGAATTGACGGCAAATTACCCAAATGGCTGAGGTTCAGCATTTGTTGTGAACTTTCGTGTTTACTTTCCGTTTAGCTCTCACGAGTTTTAGTTCAACTCATATGAGTTTACATTCGACTCTTTTGAGCTTACTGTTTAACCACTTATGGGTTTCCATTTAGCTCTTATGAGCTTTCGTTCAACCATATAGGTTTACGTTTAGCACTTATGTGCTTCATTTCCAACCGGGCTTACGAAAATGATGTACTCTTATCCAGTAAGCCGTTCTCCGATTTGGGAAGATTTGGTAAGTGACTATGTAATTGAAATTGAAAGACATATTGTTTGTTAATGGTATGGATTTGAAATAAGTGTATTCATCAATTGAAATTGTGATTGGCGAGAATTTACATTGAATGAATTTATTTAATTGATGTGTTATAGTAGATGCGGTAAGATTTATGTTTAACCCATCAGAACTTACTAAGCTTCATTAAGCTTACTTGTGTTGTTTAATGCCCTTTTAGATTAACGTGAGTTGGGAGATCAGATCAACACATCAAGTTACACTATCAACTTATTACGGTAGATTTTGTAACGTTTATTATGGTGTATATGGCATGTATAGGGTTGGATTGGTTTGTGAAAATATTAAAATTTACATTTTGTTTATATTTTCAATCAACTTATATATGTATGGTTTAATCATGCTTAGTATATGTGTTTGGAATGGTTAAATGATGGATAGCTTATAGGCATGTAGGTGAATATGTTAATATAGTATAATTGGTAAAATAAATCAAATATGTGGTTTGATTAATACGGTAAATTAAAAATGCTAGGATGTAGGTGGTAAGAACATATGTTTAAAGTTTGGTTTAGTTGTATTGAAAGTTTTAATATGGCTCATAAGTATGCAATTTGAAATGCTTAGTTTGATACCAAAAAGGATGAGAAAAGTGGCTTTAAAATGGCCAATTTTAGTCCACATGGGCGAGACACGGGCGTGTGTCTCAGCCAGTGTGTGACACACACTCCGCCAAGCACATGGGCATGTGGTGCAGTGGTGCGTGTGTCCCATGCATCTTTATAATTTAGAAGCAGAATGCCCAAGTATTTGCACGCGGCCTAGCACAGGCGTGTGGCAGCCATGTGACCAAAGTCGAGAGAGTTACAGGGGGGACACGACGTGTGCCTAATATTGAATGCCCACACGGCCTAAGACACGAATGTGTCTCTTGGCGTGTGAGCCATGGCTTGGCCTCACGAGCGTGTGTCCCCTGCCGAAACAAAATTTTAAAATTTTGGGAAAAATTCTCTGAGTTTACAGTTTATTTTTGATTTGTTTCTAATGCATATTTTTGGCCTCGAGGAGCTCAAACAAGGGACAAAATGAGTGAATTATGAATGGTTTTACGATATGTATATTAAATGTTATGAAATGTTTGTATATGATCTGAAAAGTCGGGTAATGCTCCATAACCTTGTTCCGGCTGACGGATAAGGGTTAAGGGTGTTAGATTTAATGGTATCAGAGCTATGGTTTAGCCGATTCTCGAACCGAGAGCGTAGTGTGTGAAATGTCTAGAAATACATGCCATATACATACGTGATAGTGTGATGTGTATGATCGATCTAACCTTTTTTCTTATAGATTGTAAAGATGTCGAAAAGATTTAAACGTCTTGATAATGATGATGTTAATAGTAGAGCATAGAAATGCGAATATGGGACAAGTAGTAATGTCCCAATTCTTCCAAGCATATAGAACAAGAACTTAAAAACGTGTTCTTTGGGTATATGAATCAATGGTTTAGTGAATTCATGCAATAAAGAAATATGGCTCAACAACCTTCTCCCCTCTTTGAACCACATGTAATGCCTCAGATTGCACCTCCACTGCTCGATGATTGAATCTAGTAAGCGTATTACGATTGAGAAACTTCGAAAAGTGTGGGGTAGAAGAATTTCGAGTAGAGGCGAAAGATGATCGATCAAAGCTGAATATTGGCTTCAAAATACAATAAGATTTTTTTGAAGAAATGGCACATTCTTCCGATGATTATTTGAGATGTGTTGTTTCCCTTCTTGAAAGAGGAAGCATGTAATTGGTGGTCGACCATAGTGGTTGTAGTGCCAAAGGAGAAAATTTCTTGGGAATTCTATCAGATTGAATTTAAGAAAAAATATGTTGGCAAAAGGTATCTAGACAAGAAAAAGAGGAATTCCTTGATGTGCGTCAAGGAAATAGATCGATAGCCAGTATGAGAGGAATTTGTATACCTTAGTAAATATGCCCGAGAAATTGTACCAAGCCCAAGAAGAAATGTGCATTCGGTTTGAAGAAGAGTAAAATGATGATTGGAGCCAGCGAAATCGAGAATTTGTTGTTACTGTCGGATCGTACACGAGAAGATGGAAGAGGTGTACATGAGAAAAATGTAGCGAGATAGACAACGAGAACAAAGAGTCTTACAAAATAAGTTCCTCCAAATCATTTTCAGCATTACCTGTGAAAAAGTATAGAGATGATTTCAGTCGAGCCACCTCAATGTCTGAATGTTCAAATAAAAATAAGATGATTCAACAAGATCTTGGAGTATCAACTAGACCCGCTGTTAGTGTGGGAAGTGTGCAGAATACTCCTAAGCCTAAATGAAAATATTGTGGGAAATATCATCCCGGTGAGTGTAGAAGTAAAGTGGGGGCTTGTTACAAATGTGGAGCAACTGATCATTTTATCCGAAACTGTCCTCAACTGCAAAAAGGGGAGAGAGCAGAAAGAAAATTAATTGGCTACTTTCTAGAAAGTAGGCGTTAGGGCCAAAATAGTGCCACTCGAAGCGCTTTCGTTCGGGTATGAAGGATACTGCTACTCGATTAGAGGCTAGAGCACCTACACGTACCTATTCCATCCGAGCAAGAGAGGAGGCTACGACTCCAGATGTGATTACTGGTATATTCTATCTCTTTGATGTTACTGTGTATGTATTGATTGACCCTGGGTCCACTCATTCTTATATTTGCCTTGCATTAGCGGCGGAAAAATTATTACATTGAATCCACGATTATGATATTCAAGTTACTAATCCATTAGGTCAAAGTGTAGTAGTTAATTTAGTGTGTCGAAGTTGTCACTTTGAAAGTGAAAGGCTTTGAATTCCCTCTTGATTTAATGTTACTACCCTTTCGGGAATTTGATGTTATCCTAGGAATGGATTGGTTATCGATGCATGATCTTTGTAGTAAATTGTAAGCGAAGCGGATTGATGCGAAATGTCAAGCGGGAGAGGTGATTTCGGTTGAGTCGAGAATCCAAAAGATATTGTTAGAATCATTTCAACTTTTACGCTCGAGATTGATGCAAAAGGTAATGAGGTATTTCTAGCTTATATCCTTAATACTCGAGTTGAGAATCAAAGTTAGATCAATTCTTGGTTGTTAGTAAGTTTCTTTGATGTATTTCACGAGGAATTGTCGGGTTTACCACCGATCATGAAGTTGAGTTTGTAATTGATGTGATTAGGAGGCTGCTCGGATATCGGTAACACCATACCATATGGCACCAAATGAACTAAAAGAGTTAAAGGCATAGTTGCAAGAGTTATTAGGCAGGGTTTACCAAACCGAATATGTCTTCTGGGTTTTTGTCTTATTTGTGAAAAGAAAGACGGTTCTTTGATCTCTGTGCATATACTACTGAGACAGTTGAACAAGGTCACAATTAAAAACAAATGCCCTTTGCCACGTATCGACGATTTGTTTGATCAATTGAAAGGTGCTGCAGTGTTCTCGAAGATAGACCTCAGATCCGGGTATTATCAATTGAAGGTTAAAGAGTGTGATGTGCCAAAGACTGCTTTCAGAACTAGGTATGGTCATTATGAATTTTTGGTAATGCCATTACCTTGACCAATGCCCTTGCTTTGCTTTCATGGATCTAATGAATCAAAATTTTCAACCTTATTTGGATAGATTTGTAGTTGTGTTTATCAATGATATACTAATCTATTCCAAGACGAAATCTGAGTATGCACAACATTTGAGGATTGTGCTCTGAACTTTGAGAAAAAGCGATTATATGCAAAGTTAGCAAATGTGAATTACGGCTTCACGAGGTTGGATTTTGGGTCATATTGTATCGGTGATGAGATTAGATTTTATTCGAGCAAAGTTTCTACAATGGTAAATTGGAAAACTCTGAAGAATGTTTGAAATGAGAAGTTTTAGGTTTAGCGAGAAGTACTACTCGACGTTTTGTCAAAAACTTTTCGATGATTGCTTAGCCGTTGACTCGATTACTACTGAAAAATGTTGAATTTGTGCGGTCGGATAAGTGTCGTGAGTTTTGATCGATTGAAGGCGTTGATGGAAACTCGAGTCTTGACTCAGCCAGAATCTGGTGTACCGTATGTTGTTTATAGTGATGCGTCTCTAAATGGTTTGGGTTGTGTATTGATGCAGTCAGGAAAGGTAGTGGCTTACGTTTCTCGACAATTAAAGCCGTACGATAAGAATTATCCTACACATTATCTTGAGTTGGCTGCAATCGTATTTGCTTTGAAGATTTGGAGACATTATTTATACGGTGAGAAATGTTACGTGTTTACAGATCACAAAAGTTTGAAGTATTTGATGACTCAGAAAGAATTGAATTTGAGACAGAGACAGTGGTTAGAACTACTGAAAGATTACGATCTGGTTATTGACTACCACCCGGGAAAGGCTAATGTGGTTGCGGATGCACTTAGTCGAAAGTCGTCATTATTTGCATTTTGAGCGTTGAACGCTCATTTATCTCTTAACGAAGATGGTTCTGTATTAGCAGAGTTGAGAACGAAGACTCTGTTTCTTCAACGAATTTGGGAATTGCAAGATGATGATCCGAAATTAGTGTTGAAACGACAGATGGTTCAGGACAATCTGAGTTCAGAGTATAGCATTGATGATAGTGGTATTTTATGTTATCACAATAAAATTTGTGTTCTGAATAAATCGGATTTGAAAAATTATATTCTTTCTAAAGCTCACAGCAGCATGTACTCTATTCGTTTGGGTAGTACGAAGATGTATTGTGATTTGAAACGGCTGTACTGGTGGTTGGGTATGAAACGGGAAATTTGTGAGTTTGTAGCTAAGTGTTTTATTTGTCAGCAAGTCAAAGCAGAACATCAGGTATAAATGGGTTTGTTACAACCTGCCATGATTCCTGAGTGGAAGTGGGAGCATGTCATGATGGATTTTGTATTCGGTTTACCTGTGAATCCAAGAAAGAAAGATTCGATCTGGGTGATTGTTGATAGATAACCAAATTGGCACATTTTATTTCGGTCAAAACAGACTTTTCACTTGAGAAATTAGAAAAATTATATATATCTGAGGTTGTGAGGTTACATGGGGTTCCAACATCTATTATTTCAATCAAGATCCGAGATTTACATTAAGATTTTGGAGTAAACTACAAGAAGCTCTGAGCACTAAGTTAAATTTTAGCACAACATTTCATCCTCAAACGGACGGGCAATCAAATTGAGTGATTGATTCTAGAAGTTATGTTGAGATGTTGTATACTTGAGTTTGGAGGTAGGCGGGGAAAAGTATTTACCTTTAGCTGAATTTGCATATAACAATAGTTATCAATCTAGTATAAAAATGGCACTTTTTTGAAGCTCTTTCTTTGGAGGAAATGTAAGACACCATTGTATTGGTGGAATTAAGTGAATCCAAATTAGGAGTGGACTTGATCAGGAGGCGAAGATAAATTTGGATTATAGGGACGGTTTGAAAGCTGATTGAGGCCGTCGAAAAGCGTATAGTGATTTGAAAATAAGAGATATAGAATATTTTGTCGGTGATCGGGTATTTTTAAAAGTCTCTCCGTGGAAGAAATTGTTATGGTTCGGTAGGAAAGGGAAATCGAGTCAAGATTTATTGGACCGTATGAAATTGTCGAAAGAATCGGTCCTATAGCTTATAAATTACCTTTGCCTCCTGAACTTGAGAAAATCCATAATGTGTTCCACGTACCGATGCTGAGACAGTACAGATCTAATCCTTCACACGTGATTCCTCATAATGAAATTGAGCTCTGACCAAATATGACGTATTTGGAAGAACCAGTAAAAATTTTAGCTCGAGAGGTTAAAGAGTTGCGGAATAAATGAGTACCATTGGTAAAAATCTTGTGGCATCGACATGGTTTAGAAGAAGCTACCTGAGAGACTGAAGAATCAATGAGATCACAATATTCGAACCTATTCCCAGGTAACAAATTTCGACGATGAAATTTCCTAAAGGGGGAGAGTTGTAACAGCCTGATTTTCATTGGTGTCAAAAATAGTGGTTCGAGACCACCAAATCTGACAAGTAAGCTCGTAAATTTTATAATTTAGTATTTACGAGTCAAATATGGTTTTAGAAATATTTTTAAATTAGTAATTTGTGTTTTATAAAGATTTATTAGGTCAAGTGGTTTAGAAAATAAGGTATCGAGATCTCGATTCTATAAACCGAACCGTAAATATTTTTATAAATATTTATGAAGTGTCATTAAGGTAGTATTAAAGTTTCGTTAGAAAATTTTAACGTTTTGATAGTTAATTAATTAAAAAGGACTAAATTGAAAAAGGTGCAAAACTTGCTAAAGTGATTATATAGGCTAAATGTTAAATAAGGGAGGACTAATAGGACTAATATGCCAAGTGGAATGGCTAAGGTGGCATAAGCGTGAGAAAAATAATAAAATCATGTGATTTAAGGGCAAAATTGGAAATAAAATAAAATTAAATAGCCAAAATATGATTTTAAGGATTTCAAGACATTTCTTCTTCAAAATTTAAGCCAAAACAGCCATAGGAGAGCTCCTTAAGCTGGTTTTTCATATTTTTACTTCAAGTGAGTTTAATTCTTGCCCTTTTCTTGTAATTTTTATGTTTTTAAGATATTTACAATTAGGTCCAACTAGCTATTTCATTAGTTTTTGATTTTATTGGAAATTTTGAAAGTTACCATTGATGAATACTGGATATTTTTTATGAAATAACATGGATTTAGAGCTTTAATTTTGTTGTATGATGATTTTATAAAGTGATTTTGTTAGATATTGATTTTAGGACTAAATTGTGAAGAAATAAAGAATTAGGGTTTGGTATTAAATTTCTATGTATTAAGGGTTGTAAGATAGCCTAGAATACTTAGATAAATTATCAATTGAGAAAAATTAGTTCATTTGATAGACTAATTAGTTAAGGGATTAAATTGTAAAAGTTGTAAAAATTGGGGTAATTGTGTAAATTCAAAAAATCAAGGGATATTAATTGTGAGGTGAATTGGAACTGATGTAACAACCCGATTTTGGGGCTAGTCAAAATAGTGGTTTCGGGACTACTAATTCGAGGTTGAAGAAAATTATTTTAATATTATTTATGTGTTATAGTATGATTATAATGATGCATGAAAATTTTGGTGCTTTAATTTTAGCGATTGTTTGTTTAATTGTGAAAAAGGACTAAATCGCATAAAGTGCGAAAGTTTCATTTTACAAGCTAGGGGTGTCTAATAGTTATGGAATACAAAATTGGAGGTCCTTAATGTGCAATTAGGCCAATGAGAGGGTGTTGGCCGGCCATAGGGACAAGGGAGACAAGGGCATTTGATTTGGTCAAAAATTTGGTGATATTAGGTGACTAAAAATTAATTAAATAAGATAAAGAAAGAAGATATCATCTTTCACTATTCCCTTTCTTCTTCCACTTTGAAATTTGAAGAGAAAATAGACGTTTTTGGAGTTCAAACTTTCATTAAGTTATTCCATTGCAAGTAAGTGATTTTAGAGGTCTTTCTTGATAATTTTTGTACTTTTGGAACCCCTAGAGCTTAAGCTAGCTAATGAGGGGACTATTTTGCAAAATTGTTGAAAGTTTAAGGACTTGCCATGAGAGTGTTTATGTTGTTTCTTGAGTTTTTATGGAAGAAAATGAATGTTAGTGGGTTAAGGAATAACTTTTGTGAAAGGTGTTGCCATGAAAACACCTAAATGTGACTTATTTGTAAAAGGTTATAATTGTGTAAAATGCATGAAATGATTGGTTTTTGAATTTTTGTAAGAGAAATAATTGTTTAGCTAGGCTTTTTAATGATAAAATGTGATGAAAAAGCGATTTATTTAGCCTAGGGGCAAAATTGTAATTTTGCCAAAGTATAAAAGGCAAAATGGTCATTTTGCCTAAGTAGAAATTTTGATGTATTATGAATTATGTAGTGATTAAATGAGTAAATTTTATTATTATAGATCAAGAAGAGCACGGAAACCACCTTGACCGAGGAAAAGGTAAGATTCACTGACTAAACCGCCAATTAACATATTTTGCATCGAGGTAAGTTTATGTGTAGACAATACATATTTAATACATATGTTGTTACCTATTGATGCATTGTATGGATGAAACTACTTATTGGTGAGATTGATTGAAAATGATAGATAATGAGTAATTTTTGTATGAACCTCTAATAGAAATATAAAATGCGGATAAATATTCGTAATCATTATTTAAGCGATCAGTGTCCGATACCACCAGTAATTACCATTGTTGGTGGATCAGTGTGTGTGATACCACCTTATTATTTATTCACGATGGGCGTAATGCGATACCATCGTTTATAGTATCTTTTGGTGGGCTATGTGCGATACCACCGTAATTATCGTTGTTGGTGGGGTCGTATGCGATACCACCCTATTATAGATTAATGGTGGGTGTGGTAGCGAAACCACCGAGCACTTGTATCATTCGAAGGGATCATCGAGAAATTGCCTAAGTAAATATTTTATGTGGCTTTGTGGTGATGAGTGCAGGGTATATGTGCAAGTAATTGTGAGCAATACCTATATGTTATATGGTCGGAATGTGGTAAGAGATGAGATGAGTAAGAATGATTAGGAAAATGTGAATTGTTCTTACATAATATGTAATGTTTGTGATTGCTTAGCATATGGTATGATGCTTATTGTGTACATGTATACTTACTAAGCTTAAAGCTTACTCCCTTTCTTTTCCCTTGTTTTATAGTGTCAAAGAGCCAATCGGGATACTGAAGATAATCAGAAGATCACCCACACTATCAAAGACACCTTGGTATATTTAGACTTAACATTTTGAGTATGGCATGTATAGGGACTAGACTTAGTGTAATGTCTTGTTGTTTTAGCCAAGTGTGTTGGCTCTTTAAAGATGAACTCTTTTGTATATAGCCATAGTTGATGGCTCATTATTTTTAAAATATGAAAGGATGAGGTTATTCATGAATGTGTATGATGCATGATTAGGTTGCTTGGTTAAAGTATGCATGAATGGATTAAAGGTTGAATGTGATTGATGTTTGTATGAATTAGGGTGATAAAAAGAGCTGGGCAAATAGCCTTATTCTTGTTCACACGGGTAGACACACGGGCGTGTGTCTAGGCCGTGTGTGACACACGATCAGCCTCATGGGCGTGTGGTTAGGCCGTGTGTCCCCTTGCATGCTAGTTATACAAGTCAGTGTCGACCACGAGCAAAGCACACGGGCGTGTCGAGGCCGTGTGAGGGAAACGGGCCAAGGACAAGGGCATGTGTCCGACCGTGTGAAAACCCCTGTCGGTTTGAATTGAAAATAATTCCACACGGGCGTGGAACACGGGCATGTGACATGCCACACGGGCGTGTCCTTTCCTCCACACGGGCGTGTTCTTTCCTCCACACGGGCGTGTGGACTGTTTAGAGAAAATTTTCTAAGGTCTTCCAGGAAGTTTCAAAGGAGCTCGAGTTAATCCCGAACCATTCCTAAACCGTGAATTCGTCCTCATAGGCTTGTTTAGGAGGTGTTAGTAAAAGTTTTAAATTGGAGAGAAAAGTTAAGTTCCTAAATTACATGATTAATAGTGTGTAAGCTTAGTAATACCTCATACCCTGTGCCGGCGTTCAATACTGGTAAGGGGTGTTACAACTAAAATATATGCTAATGAATGAGTAATTTTGTATTTTAGATCAAGAGCCCGTAGATACTCATGAAAAAGGAAAATTAGTAGAATAGTCTCTGAACTTCTACAAATCTTACAATTTAACCCAGGTAAGTTCGTATGGTTAAACTTTAATGTTTATATATTAAATTGATGAATGGTATTATGTATTTATTCATATCAATTGTTGAAAGTAAAATATAGTTAAAATGATGAAATTTGAATTGAATGTTTGAAGCAGGCGGAACACGGGATTTGAGTACAATCGTTGTGTGAAGAAAGACAAAGAAAGGATGAAATGATGGGAAATTACTCAAGTAAACCGAGGTCAGGCATTTTTTGCGAACTTTCCTGTTTAATTTCCGTTTAGCTCTCACGAGCTTCCGTTCAACTCATATGAGTTTCTGTTGCTTTTTGAGCTTACTGTTTAACCCTTATGGGTTTCCGTTCAGCTCTTATGAGCTTCCGTTCAAACCTTATGGGTTTCTGTTTAGCACTTATGTGCTTCTGTTTAGCCTTTGAGCTTCTAAAAACGATGTACTCTTATCCATAAGATGTTCTCCTATTTGGGAAGATTTGGTAAGTGACTGTATAATTGAAATTTAAAGACATATTGTTTGTTAATGGTATGGATTTGAAATAAGTGTATTCATCAATTGAAGTTGTGATTGGCAAGGAATTTACATTGAATGAATTTATTTAATTGATGTGTTATAGTAGGTACAGTGAGATTTATGTTTAACCCATCGGGTTACTAAGCTTCATTAAGTTTATTTGTGTTGTTTAATGTCCTTGTAGATTAACGTGAGGTTGGGAGATCAGATCAACATATCAAGTCACACTATCCAACTTATTCTGGTAGATTTTGCAACGTTTATTATGGTTTATATGGCATGTATAGGAGTTGGATTGGTTTGTGAAAATATTAAGATTTACATTTTGTTTATATTTCCAATCAACTTATATATGTATGGTTTAATAATGCTTAGTATATGTGTTTGGAATGGTTAAATAATGGATAGCTTATAGGTGTAACGCCCCAAAAACTTAGGTATTTATTTTTGCATGTTTTTAACATAAATACCTATCCGCTTTAGTGGCTAAATGATTTGGGTGTGTTTGGGAGTGTCTCGAGAAGTCCTGGTTCGAGCACTGGCTTGTGCAAAATTTTGGTTTTGGGGAATAAAACCCTTGCCCTTGGTTAGTAGGCTTTTAAATAAATGTGGGTAAAGCATGACATAAGGAGCTTGCTGGTCTAGGGGTAAGTGGCGTGTTACCTATGCAAGGGGTCTAAGGTTCGAGTCTTGCTGAAAGCAAGGGAGTGTTTATTTTGCTGCTGTGCCATGGAGGTGTTGGAGTTTGACTGAAACACTAAGTGGTTGAGGTGAATTCGTATTGAATGGTTGAGGGGAGGTGTGATCAGGTGGAAAGATTTGATGAGGGATTTTAGGAGGAAATCAAGGAATTGAGGGGAGAGGTAGAAGTGTACCGAAAGTGGACTCTGGCACTCAAGAATTCGACTAGAGGGGGATTCTCAGCTTCGGTTTTGATTTGTAAGTGTTGTGCTCTCTGCCAAAATCTCTTTTTCCTATTTTTCGATTTTTGCATTGTTTTCTCTCTTTAGCCGAATGTGGTAAGGGTGTTTGCACTTTCTTCTCTTTGCACATTTTGGCAATCTTTCTCCTTGGCCAAATACATCCTTCTGTTCTTTTCATCTCCTCTTTTCTTCTTTCCCCTGTGTTGGCCGAATAGACCTCAGTTGCCTCATTCGATTTCTTTTCTCTCTTCTCCCCTAAATCGATTCTCCTCTTCTCCCTCAAGTGTGGTGCTACCGGTTTTTAATTCTGATTACTGCCGAAATCAGTCCTCTTCTTCTGCCGATTGACTCCTTTCTTTTCGGTAAGTGAGTATGGCACTGGAAGTTTCAGCTTTTGAGTTACTAAAGTGGGATTTTGTTTAACTGTGTTTGACAGCTATAAATCGAAGGTGAAAGGTCGTGCTAGTGCCGAATCCATCCTCTATTCTTGCCTCTCTTGCTCTCCTTCTCTAAAGTTCTATAAAAGAATCATCATTCCCTTTCTTCTTCTCGCCTTAAGTGTTAATCGATAACAAATTGTATGGCGCTTAAGGAAAGACTCGAAACTCCTAATCAATCGTTGAAGACTAAGATTCGTGGGGAATCACCGTGGTTTGATTGAAGGTAATGCTACTCTATGAATGGATTGTTGATTTCGGGTTTCTTGTTAACTGTATAGTAGGACGGATGGTGGTGTGATTGACCAAATGTAGGTTGGTGAGTGCTTGAGCGACTATTCGTGATTTAATCGAAACCAGTGTGTGTAAACACCGCCCAAATCATAAATAGGCAAAAAGCCGAAAAGTATGGCATTGGCGCTTACACGAGCGCCAAGCGCTCGCTCGTGTGGTAATCTCAACGCATAAAACGTGGGCGTTAGACTACTGACGCCACCATGAGCGATTTCGTGGTCTTGGGCCGTTTTAGGTCATGTTGGGCCGAAATGGGCCGTGTGGGCCCAATGGGCTTGTGGGCCCCACACGGGTAAACCGCACAAACGTGTGAAGAATATTGGGCCAGTGTGTAAATTACATGGCCGGGTCCATTTTTAAGCTAAGTGGGCCACGAGCGCAGGGGCCCACATGGGCCCGCATTATGGGCCTTGGGCCCATTTGGATTGTTTGACTGTTAAGGTTGCACGGGTCACCCGAGACGACTGTGGACCAACTGATGGGTCGGTAAGTACATCTAGACCCCAAACTGATAAAATGACTGTTATGCTCCTATGGTAAAATGATTGTTATGCCCCTATGTTATGTATGACCGTATATGAGCATGCCATGATATATATATGTATGTTGCATTCATGTGTGATATGTTGCATGGGATGGGATTATTATGATTGGAGGAGTGTATCAGATCTTGTGGCTCTGCTTTGTAAATCATTTAGTCTTTCGCAACCAGTGCTAATTTTTAGAGTGTAGGGATGGGTGGGTGATTTTATCCCCAAGTGGAGTGTTGGGCTAGACGGAGTGGAGTGTAGAGGCTGGATGGGTAGGATTTTTGATTGTATGCTTAAACTATTCTCAAGCTGTTGATGGGCTAAGGCCACATCGATCATCGGGTTATGGGCTAAGGCCCACACTGTATCGATCTTCAGTAATGGGCTAAGGCCCAACCGAATCGTTTGTTGTATCGGGGCTTAGGCCAAGATTGTACTTGCCTAAAGGCATGATTGGTTGTTTATGTGTATGGGGTTACACACTGAGTTTTCGTAAACTCACCTCTCTGTTTATCTGTACAGGTAATCCTCAGTCTTAGGCGGATCGGTGCTGCGAGGAATTCGGAGGTGGCCACACAGCCGCACTTATTTATATATTTGAGTTTATTTCCAATAAATTTAATTTGGGTTTTTGTTATGTAATAAGGCCTCTTTAATTTTTAACTTTTAATTTGGGGATTTTACTTAGTTTAATTTACATTTGATTAGTAGTAGAACGCGGTTTTCCAAAAGATAATTAGTTTTTTTCAAAACACCACATTTTCGTAATTCATAATAAAAGCTTCCACATCAAACTTGGTTTTAAAATATAGTGACAAACTAATATGATCAACGTTCTACTAAAGTAACTTAAGTTTTGAAAGAACAAGATACCCTAAATTTTTGTTAAGATACATAAACGAGGTTTAATAATAAGCATGGCTTTTCTAAAGAAACGATGTTTTCGAAAAACACTTCAATGTAATATCGCCAGATTCGGCCATAACGTCTGGGCCAGGTTTGGGGTGTTACATTTAGTGGTATCAGAGCCAGGTTACAAAAACTCGGCTGTGGTTTTGGGATTCTTCAAAAAACTTGAATTTTTTTAAAAACTGTTCCAAGCAATTTGGCAGTATTTTTACTGATGTGTGGTACACCGAATCTCCGACGCCGATATTGTAAGTCCTCAGAAACCTCTATTTGCTTAAAGTGAAATATACTATTATTAATAGTAGACTGTACTGAAATACTCTGTTTAGGGAAAACTGAGACTGTAGTAAGACTGTGTTCTGCGAAAACAAACTCTTAAATACTGATACTACTTTACATAGGATATCTATTAAACAAACACTGGAATTGTAAACTGATGCATAAAATTGTTAAAAACAGATAATACGCAAATAGATAATGAGCACCAGCAGTACTCGTGGAAGGGGTACAAGAGGCCGTGGTAGAGGCCGTAGAGGTGCTCGGGCTGGGTCTTCGTCATCGGGCCACATGCCTAACGCTGAAGCTAGAGAGGCACCGACTTCACCTGTGACTGAAACTTGGTCTCATGATCGAGCAGCTGAGGACGACGCATTGTCCCAAGCTATGTTACGAATTCTGGAGAGGGTTGCTAGGCCCAATACTAGTACTGTAGGCCGTGGGTCGGTCACGGAACGACTTCGATCTAATGGGGCTGAGATCTTTAGGGGTATCGTAGGAGTTGCCCCTAGCGTGGCTGAATATTTGATTGAGGCCACAGAGAGGATCATAGATGACCTCGACTGCACCCCTGAACAAAAACTAAAAGGTGCGGTGTCCTTGTTGCGAGACGAAGCCTATCAGTGGTGGCTTACAGTTAAAGAGGGTACTCAGGCTGACTGATTGACATGGGAATTCTTCAAGACTGCTTTCCAAGGGAAGTATATGGGCGCTAGTTATGTGGATGCCCGGAGGAGGGAATTTTTGAATTTGACTCAAGAGGATAAGTCAATGGCTGAATATGAGGCTGAATTTTTGCGATTAAGCCGCTATGCACGTGGGATGGTAGCAACTGATTATGAGCGTTGTGTTCGTTTCGAGGACGGCCTCAGAGATAGTCTGAGAGTTTTGATAGCTCCACAGATGGAGCGAGATTTTGCCACACTGGTTGATAAGGCAAAGATCACCGAGAGGTGAAGCGTCTTCGGCGTGCCCAGCAGAGAAAAGGGCGAGAATAAGAGGATTGAAGCCCTCAAGTTCCGCTCAGAGGCCGAATAAAAAGGCCAGAGTGGATGGGCTGGTCAGAGTTAGGGCCCCTATTGCTGCTACTGGACCGCAGCCATGTGTTGACCGTGGTAGACGCCATCAGAGCGAATGCTGGAAAAGGATTGGGGCATGTTTGAGGTGCGAGATCATTAGAGCACCGTGACGTAGATTGTCCACGGAGGCTCGATCGGATGCAAGCTCTCGGCGTGGCAGTGCTGTTCACCACAGAGAGGAGTTCAGCAGCCGCTGAGAGGCCGTGGTCAGGCAAGAGATGGAAATGGTATGGGCCGTGGTCGTGGAGCACCGGGCAGAGGTACGGGTCATACTAAAGCGAGGCAGCCAGCTCTAGTTTATGCTGCACGTCGCTGAGAGGACGGAGATGCCCCAGATGTGATTACTGGTACGTTCTTTATCTATAATGTACCTTACACTACACTGATTGATGTTGGGTCTACGCATTCGTATATAGCATGCTCGGTGTCTGAAACTTTGGGTATAATGGTTGAAACCACTGCGAGTGAAATTACTGTGTTGAGTCCTTTAGATGATCGGCCAAAGTAAGTAAATTGTTCAGAGATATACCCTTGGAGGTGCAAGGAGCCATCTTTTTTGCGGACTTAATGGAACTACCTTTTGGTGAATTCGACTTAATACTGGGCATGGATTGGCTGGTTAAGCATCAAGTGAATTTGGATTGTCTTTCGCTAAGCGGTGGTGCCGAAAAGCTGTGGAAGGTGATGATGTGGTGGTAATAGGGGACCGTTGGAATTATTTGTTGATAAACCGTAAAAGTAACATATTTTAATCCCATATTTAGCATGCTTTTGGATGAATTATCCCTTATTTTATGTAATTTGGTGCTCTTAATCCTTTATTTTCATGTTTTATACTCGGGAAGCACCGGAGCATGAAAAGAACAAGAAACGGGCTTAAACGGGCCAAATGGGCCAGATCACGAAATCGGCATGGCTCGGACCCAAGACCACATGGTCGTGCCTCATTAATGAAGTCTAACACGGCCGCCACGATTCGCACGGCGTGTGCCATGGTCGTGCCCGCTGTAGCAAAGAGAAGTTTCATTCGGATTGGGATACTTAGGGGCAAAGAAACACATTCCAAAAGCCTATATATACACCCTAAGTATGACCTAAAAGTAGGAGCCCAAGGCTATCGTCTAGGGCGTCTTGCTAGGCCGGTAGAAGGCGATTTGTGGGGATTCACTCGAGGATAGCCATTGATTCATCTCTAGAAGCCGAAATTATACTCAAGACTTTGAGGATCTCTCCTTCAATTCCTTCGTGGGGTTTAGGGATTTTTATGTTTTGTTTTATATTTTCTTCCGAGATGTTTTCTTTTATTGTTATGAACTAAACCCTTAGATACCCGAGGGGATGAAACTTAGATGAATCTTGTTATCGTTTATTTGAACTATATGATAAATATTTGACTTGTTCTTAATTATGTGTTCTTAATTCTTGTTTTGATATTTCCAGGATATTGATTCAATTTTGATGTGCTTAGGTGGAGGAGCAAAAGTCCCTGTCTAAGAGTAGATCTAGCATAGTTAAGCGGAGTTGATCGCGCGCCTAGAGATAGGGTGACGAGATTTTGCCGGATTAGGGCGAAACCTAATATGGGATTCCATAGATCGAGTTAATGCAATTCTAGGGGTTTTAATTAGAAAGAGATTTCAATTAATTAACCTAGGGTTAGATGTTATTCGCCGAGAGAGGGTTTAATATACATTAGGGAATCTTACGGATCAAGTCAAATGAATAAATAGTCTGGTTCAGAGTTAGATAACAAGTGGAGTCTAGGTGGATTCTTCCTTGGGTGTCGTCTTAATCAGTTGGTTTTTCCTCAAGTAATTTTCCCCAAATTCATTCTTTTTCGTCTTAGAGTCTTTAGTTTAGTAGTTAATTAATTTAGATTAAACAACAAATTCCCTTTATTTTACGCTAGATAATAAAAAGAGAGTTAGTATTAGTACTTTTAGTTCCTTTGGGTTCGACATTCCGGTCTTGCCACTAAATTATACTATTGTTCGATAGGTGCGCTTGCCTCAAATCGTTGTCATAGTTAGTTTCCAGGTTCGATCATTCTTTTTATAAATTTTAAGACTTTGACATCGCGAAAAAACGATCATTTGTCAAATGTGATTTCTGCCCTGAGGGCCGAGAAGTTGGTTCGCAAGGGTTGTGAGGCGTATTTAGCCTATATCAGTGGAGTTGATTCTGAGATTCCGTCTGTTAAAGATATCAGAATAGTCAGAGATTTTTCGGATGTTTTTTCCGATGAACTACCTGGATTGCCCCCAAACCGTGTAGTTGAATTTGGGATTGAGCTCCTACCAGGTACAGCTCCGGTGTCCATTGCTCCCTATAGAATGGCACCGAAGGAGCTAGTGGAGCTGAAGGCTCAGATTCAAGAGTTACTGGATCAAGGGTTCATCCGCCCTAGTGTGTCTCTATGGGGAGCACCGGTGTTATTTGTGAAAAAGAAGGATGGATCCATGCGTATGTGCATCGACTACCGGTAACTAAATAAACTGACGATTAAGAATAAGTAACCCCTGCCAAGGATTAATGATCTATTCGACCAGTTTCGAGGAGCTTCGGTCTTCCCTAAGATTGATCTCCGATCGGGGTACCATCAACTGAGAGTTAAAGAGGCTGATGTTCACAAGACAGCGTTTAGGACTCGTTATGGTCATTACGAGTTCCTTGTGTTGCCGTTTGGACTGACGAATGCACCGGCAGCATTTATGGATCTGATGGACCGAGTCTTCCAGCCTTATTTAGATCGGTTCGTAGTGGTGTTTATAGATTACATCCTTATGTATCCGAGAACTGAGGATGAACATGATGCACATCTCCGAGTTGTTCTGCAGATTTTGAGGGAGAAACAGTTATACGTTAAGTTTAGCAAGTGTGAATTCTGGGTCTGGCAGGGTATTATAGACGTTTTGTTGAGGGTTTTTGTTGATTGCTGCACCTTTGACTAAGTTGTTGCGTAAAGGGGTACCATTTTTCTGGACTGATAAGCAGCAAGAAAGTTTTGGGAAACTTAAGAAGGTTCTGACAGAGGCCCCTGTCTTAATACAGCTAGAGTCTAGAAAAGAATTCACTGTCTACAGCGATGCATCACATGTCAGTTTGGGATGTGTGTTGATGCAAGAGGATAAGATAGTGGCATATGCGTCTCGCCAGCTTAAGTCTCATGAGGCGAATTATCTGACGCATGATTTTGAGTTGGCCGCGGTGGTATTCGCACTAAAAATCTGGAGGCATTACCTATACGGTGAAAAGTGTATCATTTACAAAGATCACAAGAGCCTCAAATATCTCCTCACTCAGAAGGAGTTAAATCTTAGGCAGCGTAGATGGATTGAGCTGCTTAAGGATTATGACTGTTCGATTGAATACCATCCGGGTAAGGCCAATGTGGTGGCTAACGCACTAAGCCGTAGGGCTATGACGGATCTGAGAGCGATGTTTGCTTGCCTCAGCTTATTTGATGACGGTAGTTTGTTGGCCGAACTCCTAGTTAAGCCGTCGTGGACTGAACAAATTAAGGGTAAACAGTTAGAGGATGGGTCTTTGGGTCCTCGATTCCGACAGATTGAGAATGGGGAAACTTCAGATTTTGGACTGAATAGCGAAGGGGTACTGTGTTTCCGTGGGAGAGTCTGTGTTCCAAGAGATACTGATTTGAGGCAGTCTATACTGCGAGAGGCGCATAGTAGTCCTTATGCTATGCATCCCGACGGGAATAAAATGTACCGAGACCTTCGAGAGTTATATTGGTGGCCGGGTCTTAAGCGTGAAGTTACCGACTTTGTGGGTAAGTGTCTGACTTGCTAGCAGGTTAAAGCCGAACATTAGTTACCTTCAGGGTTGCTTCATCTAGTTAAAATTCCACTTTGGAAGTGGGAGCGGGTAACGATGGACTTCGTTAGTGGGCTGTCCCTAACGCCTACTAAGAAGGATGTAGTATGAGTCATAGTGGATTGGTTGACCAAGTCAGCCCATTTCATACTAGTTCGTACTGATTATCCTTTACAGAAGCTGGCTAAACTATATGTGGCTGAGATAGTGAAACTGCATGGGGTACCGGTTTCCATCATTTTAGATAGAGATCGTCGTTTCAAGTCTCGGTTCTGGAAGAAGTTACAAGAGGCTTTGGGTACAAGACTAGATTTCAGTACTGCGTTTCACCCCCAGACAGATGGTCAATCAGAAAGGGTGATTCAAATATGGGAAGTTATGTTAAGGTGTTGTGTAATAGATTTTCGAGGTAGTTGGGAAGACTATTTGCCATTGGCAGAGTTTGCATATAACAATAGCTACCAGTCTAGCATACAGATGGCACCTTACGAGGTGCTATATGGCCGTAGGTGTCGTACTCCTTCGTGTTGGACTGAATTGGGTGAGTGGCGTGTTCTGGCCCTGAATCGGTTTCGATCATCGAGGACAAAGTCGATTAATTCGAGATCGATCAAGGCGTGATCGAATGCACGTAAGTCTTATGCGGATTTGAAGTGCATGGAGATTGAGTATTCTGTGGGGGACTTCGTCTTTCTTAAAGTCTCACCATGGAAGAAGGTACTGAGATTTGGACGGAAGGGCAAGTTGAGCCCTAAATTTATTGGGCCTTATCGCATACCGAAACGTGTGGGACCGGTTGCCTATCAACTTGAGTTACCTCCAAAGCTGGATCGAATTTATGATGTGTTCCACGCTCTATCTTTGAGCGTTATCGCTCCGATCCCCACACGTGATTTCGATCGAGGAGATTGAGGTTAGACCGCACCTAACATTTGAGGAGGAACTAGTTCAAATCTTAGATCGTGATGTGAAAGTCTTGAGGAAGAAGTCGATCCCATCGGTTAAGGTACTTTGGCGCAATCACAGCTTGAGGAGGCCGCATGGGAGCCCAAAGAGGTGATGCGTCAACAATACCCTCATCTGCTTTGACCAGTAAATTTCGAGGCTGCACTTCTTTTAGGGAAAGAGTTGTAACGCCACAAAGCTTAGGTATTTATTTTTGCATGTTTTTAACATAAATACCTATCTGCTTTAGTGGCTAAATGATTTGGGTGTGTTTGGGAGTGTCCGAGAAGTCCTGTTCGAGCCCAGGCTTGTGCAAAATTTTGGTTTTGGGGAATAAAACCCTTGCCCTTGGTTAGTAGGCTTTTAAATAAATGTGGGTAAAGCATGACATAAGGAGATTGCTGGTCTAGGGGGTAAGTGGCGTGTTACCTATGCAAGGGGTCTAAGGTTCGAGTCTTGCTAAAAGCAAGGGAGTGTTTATTTTGCTGCTGTGCTGTGAAGGTGTTAGAGTTTGACTGAAACACTGAAGTGGTTGAGGTGAACTCGAATTGAATGGTTGAGGGGAGGTGTGATCAAGTGGAGAGATTTGAGGAGGGATTTTAGGAGGAAATCAAGGAAGTGAGGGAAGAGGTAGAATTTTGCCGAAAGTGGACTTTGGCACTCAAGAATTCGGCTAGAGGGGGATTCTCAGTTTCGGTTTTGATTTGTAAGTGTTGTGCTCTCTGTCAAAATCTCTTTTTCCCATTTTTCGATTTTTGCATTGTTTTCTCTCTTTAGCCGAATATGGTAAGGGTGTTTGTACTTTCTTCTGTTTCACATTTTGGCAATCTTTCTCCTTGGCCGAATACATCCTTCTTTTCTTTTCATCTCCTCTTTTCTTCTTTCCCCTGTGTTGGCCGAATAGACCTTAGTTGCCTCATTCAATTTCTTTTCTCTCTTCTCCCCTAAACCGATTCTCCTCTTCTCCCTCAAGTGTGGTGCTCTCTGGTTTTCGCCTCGACATCGCCAAAACCAGTCCTCTTCTTCTACCGATTGACTCCTTTCTTTTCTAAGTGAGTATGGCAATCGAAGTTTCAGCTTTTGAGTTACTAAAGTGGATTTTTGTTTAATTGTGTTTGACAGCTATAAATCGAAGGTGAAAGGCTGTGCTAGTGCCGAATCCATCCTCTATTCGGTTCTCTTCCTCTCCTTCGGTAAGTTTTATAAAAGAATCATCATTCCTTTCTTCTTCTTCGCGCTTTAAGTGTTAATCGATAACAAATTGTATGGCGCTTAAGGAAAGACTGAAACTCCTAATCAATCGTTGAAGACTAAGATTCGTGGGGAATCACCGTGGTTCGATTGAAGGTAACGCTACTCTCTATGAATGGATTGTTGATTTCGGTTTCTTATTAATCGAGTAGTAGGACTGATGGTGGTGTGATTGACCAAATACAGTTGGTGAGTGCTTGAGCGACTATTCGTGATTTAATCGAAACCAGGTGTGTAAACACTACCCAAATCATAAATAGGCAAAAGCCGGAAAAGTATGGCAATTGACGCTACACGCGCGCGCTCCACTGCGTGTGGTAACCTAAACGCATAAAACGTGGGCGTTAGATCACCGAGGCCACCATGAGCGATTTCATGGTCTTGGGCGTTTAGCTTTGCCTGTTGGGTCGAAATGGGCCGTGGGGCCTAACGGGCTTGTGGGCCCCACACGGGTAAACCGCACAAACGTGTGAAGAATATTGGGCCAGACTGTGTAAATTACATGGCTGAGTCCATTTTCGGGCTAAGTGGGCCAAACGAGCGTGTGGGCCTGATGCAGCACCAAAATTCTAATGACCCACCGCTTTAAGACACTAATACAAAACAGACTATACGAGCTTTTGTAGTACTCCGCCTTAGATGACTTACAACCGGGAGTTGTTAGGCCAACAATCCAAGCCAAAAATTTTGAACTCAAGCCAATAATGTGTCAAATGTTGAATTCTAATAGGAAATATGCTGGACTGCCACATGAAGATGCACGAGAATATCTTAAATCATTTTTATTGATTTGTGCTTCCTTTAGTCAACAAGACGTTCCTAATGATGCTTTGAAGATGCAATTATTTCCTTATTCCTTGCAGGGAAGAGCTCGTACTTGGTTCCTTAGGCTACATGCTGGATCAATTACTTCTTGGAATGCACTAGCAACACAGTTTGTTTTGCGATTTAACCCGCTGACAATGAATGCTCGTCTCTGAAATGATATTATAGCTTATCATCAGCTAGATTATGAGAATATTCATACCACATGGGAACGTTATAAATCTTTGCTTCGATGTTGTCCCATGCACGGCATTCAACAGGAAACACAAATTGAGATTTTCTATAACAGGAAACACACGAAGAATCTTGTCGACGCATCAGCCAATTGTCCTTTATTGGATTGTACTTATAATGATGCTATGGGAATTCTTGAGAGAATTGCTCAGAATAATTATCAATATCCTATCTCTAGAGCTGCACAAGCAAAAGCTACTCCGGGAGTTATTGAATAGAATGCAATATCTGCACTTAGTGCTCAAGTTTCTTCTCTTTCAAATATGATAAAAAAATATGCAAGGGACTAGTGACGTTGCACCTATACAAGTCGCTCAACAAGTTGATGTTCCTACATTTTGTTGTGAGATTTGCAGTGACAACCAAAACTATGAAGATTGTCCACAACATGCAGAGAATACCTTTTATGTCAGTAACATCCACAGCAATTCTTATGGCACCTCTTATTATAATTCTTGATGCAATCAATAGTCTTGGGAACTCGAATCGCCGGAGAAAATGCTACGACATTTCGATATGGGAATATATCCACTCAAGGCAATTATAATTCAAGATAAGGGAATTACAATCAACAATAGCAGAACTACAATTAGCACACTCAGATGCATCCACACCAGAATCAAACGCGGCCACAACACTCTTCAATGTCGAATCGGCATGTTCAAGAACATCGACGACAACATAAGACACACAAGCTTCTCCTTCTAACCCATTAGCCTCTTGAGGCTTTAATGTGGGAGCATATGACTCGCACAGAAGCAATTGTGCAAGAGATTCATCTTCTATTCCGGTGTTGGAGGCACAATTAGGACAACTTGCTTCCAATCTAAATACTCAACCACCGGGCACACTACCTAGTGACACGGAAAATCCCGGTCTTAGGGGGAAAGAACACTGCAAGGCTATCACTCTCAGGAGTTGTAAACAAGCGGCAAGCCGACTACAGACTCTACTATAGCACCTCAAAATACTATTGAAGTGATCCCTGGTGAGAAGGTTGAATCTGAAGAGTTGGTCGATGTACCAAACAAAGAAGTTCCACACATTGTCAATCATATGCCTAATTTCTGACCCTCGAAACTGTCGATGCAATCAAAGGTGTCGGCGCAATCAGATATATCTCTACTTTTATGTTTTCCACAAAGATCCAGGGAGAATGAGCAGGATAAGCAGTACCAATAGTTCCTGAACACACTGAAGCAACTTCAAGTCAATATTCCTTTAGTAGACGCTCTTGTGCAAATTCTGAATTATGGAAAATTTATGAAGGAGCTCTTGTCCAAGAAGAAGAAGCTCAAGATATGGAAACTATTGCACTCACGAGTAAGGTCAGAGTGTTGTTTTGACAAATAAGTTGCCCCCCAAAATGAAAGATATTGGGAGCTTCACTATCCCATATTCAATTGGCAACCATTATTTGGGCAAGGCTTTATGCGACTTGGGAGCTAGCATCAACCTAATGCCACTAACTACTTTCAGAAAGTTGGGAATTAGTCACATGAAACCTATCTGCGGTGACATTGCAACTAGCTGATCGATCCTTGGCTCAACCTGAAGGGAAAATCAAAGATATCTTAGTTCATGTGGATAAATTCCGCTTTTCTCGCTGATTTTATCATACTTGAGCGTGAGGCGCATAAATGAGGTTCCCATAATCTTGGGATGACCATTTTTAGCCACCGCATTTAACTCTTATTGATGTTTACAAAGGTGAACCCGACCATGCGACTTAATGATGAGCACGCTACCTTCAATGTTTTCTAATCTATTCAATGCAAAGATAAAGAAGAATGCCATTCGGTCGATGTGCTAGATGATCTAACTGAGGAAGAATTCAATGACAAAAGCATAATACTTTCTGAGGAGTTTGCAGTGACATCTAATGATGAATTCTTAGATAATTGTGCCAGCATGGTTGACGCTAATAATATTGAACTTAGGCATGGATGGCGATTGAATCCTTAGACTTAGCCAATAGAAACGGCTCAATTTTCAAGCCATCTATCGATGAAGCTCGTCGACTTAGAATTGAAACCACTACCTACTCATCTTAAATACGTCTTTCTTGGTGATAACAATACTCTCCCAGTTATTGTCTTCGCAACACTGGATGTAACTCAAGAAGAGAAATTGGTCTATATTCTTAAGTAACATAAACGAGCTATTGCTTGGAGTATTACCGATATTCGAGGCATTAGTCCATCTTTTTTCATCCATAATATCAAGTTGGAAGATGAAGGCAAGCAATTGACTGAGCAACAAAGAAAATTAAACGAGAAGATGAAGTTGTTAAGAAAGAAATTATAAAATGGCTTGATGCTGGAATGATTTACCCTATTTCTGATAGCAATTGGGTAAGTCCAGTGCAATGCGTTCCTAAAAAGAGTGGCATCACTATGGTTAGCAACGAAAAAGATGAATTAATTCCTACACGCATTCCTACGGAATGGCAAGTCCGTATGGATTATCACAAACTTAATCTTTTGCCACAAGGAAGGACCACTTCCCACTTCCTTTCATTGACCAAATGTTGGACAGGCTTGCTGAAAGAGCCTATTACTACTTCTTAGATGACTATTCTGGGTACAATCAAATTGCTATTATACCGGAGGATCAAGAGAAAATAACTTTCACCTGTCCTTTTAGTACTTTTGCTTTTTGCCGTATGCCTTTCGGGCCTTTGTGCAACGCACTCACCACATTTCAAATGTGCATGATGGCAATATTCTCGGATATGATTGAAGATTCTTTAGAGGTTTTTATAGATGATTTCTTAGTCTATGGGAATGATTTTGATCATTGCACCGACAATTTGGACAAAGTATTGCAAATATGTGAAGACACACATCTTGTTCTAAATTGGGAAAATGTCATTTCATGGCAATCAAGGCATTGTTTTAGGCTATTGCAACTCTAGTCAAGGCATTGAAGTAGACAAAGCTAAAGTGGAAATCATTGAGAAATTACCTCCACCGATAAATGTGAAAGGTATTCGCTTTTCTTGGGCATGCGGGGTTTTACCAAAATTTATTAGAGATTTCTCAAAAATTGCAAAGCCCTTATGCTCATTATCGAACAAAATAAAAATTCCTCTTTGACATGCATGTCCGATGCATTCATTCAATTAAAGATGCAAAATAGTAAATACACCCATTGTCGTTGCACCAGTTGGTCTCAACCTTTTGAAGTTATGTGCGATGCAAGCGACTTTGTTGTGGGCGCTGTTCTAGGACAACGCAAGGGAAAAATATTTCATGCCATCTCTTATGCTAGCAAAACTCTTACAGAGGCTCAAATCAATTATACCACTACAGAGAAAGAATTGTTAGCAAAGAGTCTTTCTTTTGACAAGTTTCGTTTCTTATCTTGTCGGTGCAAAGGTTACCGTATTTACATCGATCACCGACGTTGAGTTATCTTTTATGAAGAATGATGCAAAACTAAGAATAATACTTGGATCTTCATGTACAAAGAATTTGACATCGAGATAAAAGACTGCAACGGTTCAGAGAATCAAGTTGTAGACCATATGTCTCGATTGGAAGTTGGCAACAAAGATGGAAACATAATTTAAATTGCCGATGCATTCCCAGATGAGAAGTTATTTGCTGTAGATACAACCCCTTGGTATGCCGATTTGGTTAATTATCTAGTGTGAAGAAAACTCCTATTGGGTGTCACAGGGCCATAAAAAGAAAGATTTCTTCGTAAAGTAGTGAAGTATCATTGGAACGAGCCATACTTATTCAAGGTATGCAATGACAACATCATTCGGCGTTGTGTTCCGGAAGAGGAGATACTTTCAATCCTGAAGCACAGTCATGATGCTCCTTATGGAGGTCATTTCGGTGGCAAGTGAACTGCTGCTAAGGTTCTCCAATTAGGATCCTACTGGACTTCATTATTTAAAGACACCCACAATCTTGTGAATCAATGCAATAGGTGTTAGTGCACTAGTTATATATCCCGACGCATAATAAAATATTGCAAGAGCTAATTATAGAGATTGAATTGTTCGATGTTTGGGGTATGGATTTTATGGGACCATTTCCAAGTTCATTTGGAAATCTTTATATATTAGTAGTCCGTTGACTACGCCTCGAAGTGGTTGAAGTCACAGGTCCCAAAGGATTATGCAATGACAAAGGCTTAAATTTTTCACAAGCATATACTCACCACTTTGGCACACCAAAGGCATTGATTAGTGATCGTGGTACACACTTTCATCGCAAAAATGTGGCGATCAGATCAAGAGATATGGAGTTAATCATAGAATGGCTACTACTTATCATCCGCAAACTAATGGACAAGCCAATTATCGAATCGACAAATTAAAAACATTCTTGAAAAGGTTGTCAACCCTTCGAGGAAAGATTGGTCTTCCAGATTGATGATGCTTTATGGGCATTGCGGACAAACATACAAAACTCCATTAGGGATGTCGCCAGATCAATTGGTTTTTGGGAAAGCATTTCACTTGCCGTTGAACTGGAGCACAAAACAATATGGGTAATTAAGCAAGTGAACATGGATTTTGAAGCTACTGGAAAGAAAAGGCTATTGGATATCACTGAACTAGAGGAGATTAGGCAAAATGCCTATGAAAACGTTGCAATTTACAAGGAAAAGACCAAATGATGGTATGACAGAATTATTTTGTAGCGACAATTTATTGCGGGTCAAAAAGTTTTATTATTCAATTCTAGACTGAAAATACACCCGGTAAATTGCGCCTCGTTGGTTTGGACCTTTCGGGTTGTCGAAGTATTTCCTCATGGTGCGGTCACAATCGTGAGATTTACATGATGGACACTAATTCAAAGCGAATGCCCAGCGATTGAAACACTATTTTGGGAATATTAATCAAAAGCAGGCAGAGACCATTAAATTGGTCGAAAAATTTTAATTTTTATTAAATTTATTATTATGTAATTTTATTTTGTTTTTGTTTCAGTTCAAGTTTGTTTTACTTATTTTTTTATTTTTTATTTTTGCAGAATAATTAGGTACCATTGTCGACGCACTTAGGCTTTATTGTCAACGCAGTTCGTACTATTGTACTGTCACAAATAAATGGCATATCAGAATTTTTAGATCCCACCGTTTGATCAAAAGTGACCTAGCCATCTGATTTGTCTAAACGGGCGCAATTCCCATTGGACATTTATTCCTACCAGCTTTATATCTCTTCACATAAAAAAAATCATGCCTTTCCATCTTCTTCTTTCACTCGCTATAAACCCCCTTCACTGTGCTAATCAGAACACATACAAAATAGCCATTTTTATTCACTTTCTCTTCGCCAAGCTCATACCTTTACAAATTTAAACCATCTTCACTCCACAAACAAACAAAATATGGCAAGAACGAAAGGATCGTTGTAACGCCCTAACCCGTATCCACACCAGAGTAGGGTTACGAGGTATTACTAATCAAAACATATCATATAGCATACATTTATCAAACATAAAGCATTCATTCTCATAAATCATTCAACACAATCACATTGTCCTCACAAGGGCCTACGAGGCCTTAAACATGCTTTAGAAGTGGTTCGACTAAACCGATAACATATGAAAATTTTAGAAACTTAGAAAAATTCAACCATACAGGGGTTACACGCCGTGTGAATAGGCCGTGTGCCTCAACGGCTCCGTATCACGCCGTGTCTCGTGCCGTGGGGAATAGGGCATACATATCGACTTGGGTCAACGGCCACCACACGTCCGTGTGTCCACCGTGTGTTCCTTCGAATCGCCACACACGCCTGCGGTGCCGTGCCGTGTGCTAGGCCGTGCCAAACCGTAGGGTATACCGACTTATGCAACATGGCCAAGTCACACGCCAGGTGTGCTAGGCCGTGTGCCAATTAGGGAGTATACTGACTTGTACCACACGGCCGGTCACACGCCCATGTGTGAGACCGTGTGGAGCATACTGACTTCATTTAAATATCAACACCAGGGGACACACGGCCATGTAACATGACCGTGTGTCGCACACGGCCGAGACACGCGCCCGTGTCTCTGCTCGTGCTAACAAAAATAGGCCATTTGCAAGGCCAATTTTCCACCCAACCAAGTATACCTATAAAAGAGCAAATGGTACCATTCCATCATACATTTAGGCAGCCCAAATTCATCAACCAAATGCACAATTCATACCATTATAATTTCATCTATTCCAAATCTCAAATCACTACCATTTACTTAGCCAAATACATGCCAAAACAATATCAAGCAATATGGCTCATTTACAATAATTCACACATACATAACTTCCTTGTAAATAACCAACACAACATCTAAAATCATACCCCATCAAGGCATTTCTCAAACATTTATACTCCACAAATCAATTAACCATTTGAGCAACTATAAAACCATAACCACATTCATACTAAACATACCAAAATAAGCCATCACTCATGGCTATATATACAACCAAAATACCACATCTAGCTTATACATGCCATATACCATAAATGTATACTTCAAAAGTACCAACTTAGATGTTTGATTGTGCGATAATGTTCCCACGACTTCCTGATCCGAGCTAGCCTTGATTTACTATAACACATAGAAAAATAACACGAAGTAAGCTTCATAGCTTAGTAAGCTCATATGTGAATAACTTAATTCATCAAATAAATACAAATCAACCAATTACACATGACAAAACCATATACACATTAACTACAAACCTTTCTCATGTCTCAAAACATGATCAAATACAATCTCATTGAACTTTTTTGTCGCTTAATACTCGAATAGGTTCTTTACATACCTATATCACCTCATACTAACCTCTTTCTCAACCACATCATTCGTTTACTCGTTGAACCATTCAGAATTGAAATTGAATACTCAGGAGTCTCATACGATAAGTACCTATACCATGGCCTCGTAGCCAAATCAAGGTAACTTATCCAAGAACTATTATCATGGCCAGAAGCCAATTCATCCGATATGCATGGCCCGCCAAATCATCCGATATGCATGGCCCAAGCCAAATTGGTATAACTCGCACTGGCAAGCTAATATCATGGCCCAAGCCAACTCAACTTATCCTCTAATAACAAGTCACTAGTATCCAAATATATTCCTAAGGTTCAACCGGGATTTCAAACTTGTCGATTCCATCTTCGAATGTATCCGTAGAGTCGTATTTACAATTCATACATTAATGAAAACCTCATAATCATAGTTTAGGCAATATCAAAGTATTTAACATACATTTATAATGAAATCATCACATACCTAACTTACCTCAGTATTCGAATTGATGGATCGGTCCGACTACTTTCGATAACCTTGCTTTTCCCGCATCTAAATTTGAATTCTTTCTTTCTTGATCTATAACACCCCTACCCGTGTCCGATGCCAGAACCGGATACGAGGCATTACCATGCTTGACTTTGCTTGAAGATGTAATTACGGGCTATAAAATTTCATTCCAACTTAAAATTTTATTTCTTAACCATAACACACATATCCTGGGCCTACGAGGCCTTAAACATACCTCCAGAAGGTTTCGGAGTTCAACTGGAAACTTTTACACTCTTTGAAAATTGTTGCCTAAATAGAGGTCACACGCCTGCAGACTTGGGACACGCCCGTGTGGGCAGTCAGGTGTGGTCACACACGCCCATGTCCTCAGCCAGAATTTATTTTTATTTCGAACTCAGCAGGGTTTTCACACTACCGACACACACCTGCAGCACGGCCCGCTTCCTTCACAAGGCCTAGACACGCCCGTGTCCTCACCCTTGTGTAAAAACTAGGGTCTTCTGCTTATGACATCAGCAACCCCAGGAGCACACGGCCTAAGCACACGCTGCGTGTCGCCCGTGTGACGAATCGAATTCTCGCAATTAAATGCAGAGGACACACGGCCTACTAACACACCCATGGGGTGGCTGGCCAGTGTCACACACGGCCTGACACACGCTCGTGTGTCTACCCGTATGGATAGTTTAAGGCTATTTTCCAAGCCTTCTTGCCACCCTGAAACATAAACTCATTCATTTCATCACAAGAAGCACATAACATAGCAATACCAAACTCTTAAGAATCCTTAAATTATCATTCATTCCACCCGTATTTTACTCAATTACTTGCATGAACATTCATTTCATTTAACTTATCAACTTTATAACATAAACTTAACAATATTGGCCAATTCACCATGGCCCTTTACAAAATGAGTGTGAAACATTAATAGCCAACCCTTTGGCCTTTAAACATGACATGACACAAAACGATCAAGTTCATATACATGCCATACTCAAAATGAATTAACTTTACTATACCAAAAGAACGATTGATAGTGTGATCCGAGCTTCGACGCTCACGTGATCCCCGAGCTAACTTGGCGAAACTACAAGGAAAAGGGGGAGAGAGAGGTAAGCATATAGCTTAGTAAGTATGCATGAAATTTATATAGCAACATAAATACTCAAAATAAACTCATCCATCTCATGATACATGAACAACTTAAGCATCAAGTGCCCAAGCATACTTACTCATACTTACTCTTACCCTTCTCATTTCACAATATGATTTCCTACTTTGTATTTTACTCATGGTACCTGTATCACTTAGTCACATGACTTAGCACATCCGCTACCATGAACATAAACTCATATCTTCATCATTCTTTTCATAGGTGATACCCAAGGTCATCCATAAACGAATTTAACTCTATACCATTTTACATACTAGGCTCTTTTGCCCACGAATTAACCAAATTATCGAGGATACTCAAACTCATCATTCATAAAATTTGATGCGATGCCATATCCCGTATATGGTCTTACATGGGATCACCCTTGATGCCGATGCCACATCCCGGATATGGTCTTACACGGACCTTATAACTCGATGTCGATGCCATGTCCTGCACATGGTCTTATAAGAAATCTTCCTTTGGTGCCGACGCCATATCCTTTACATTGTCTTACACGGACCTTCTTTTATTCAATGCTAATACATGGGTAACCTCATTATTCCGAGTTTTTATCCTAATTTCACATAACTTATTTTCACCATTTCCTCATCGAGGCTTCATCACTCGATTTTCATAGCAATAACATACATTGTCATAATATTAAATAATTTCAAATATCGAACATTATGAAACTCTAACTTCATACAAACTTATCTCGATTCTCAAAATGTGTATAGATGCTCGATTTAGTCCTCGATTTTGTTATTGCCTCGGTTTCGATCCGGGCTTCGTGTTTCTTGATCTATAATAACAATTTCACATGTTAAATACACACATTGACTAAATCGACTCATAATTCATATTTTGGGAAAATTACAATTTTGCCCCTAAACTTTTACATAATTACATTTTATCCCCTAGGCTCGTAAAACAATTTTTAATAAACTTTCCTGTATTTCAAGCCTAGCCGAATCATATTCTCAACTATAGCAACCTTCAATTTCCACTATTTCACCCATGTATGACCATTTTTATAACTTTTACAATTTAGTCCTTTTATGCATTTTTCATGAAAATCACTTAAAAAAGATGTTTATAATACATCAAACTTTCATATTCTTCCATAAAACATCAAAATACATGCATGTCATACATGGGTAAATTTTTGAACATGAACCCTAGCTCAAAATATAGCTAGAAATAGCTAAACCGAGCTACGAGGGTCTCAAAAATACGAATAACATTAAAAATGGGGCTAGGATGCACTTACTATCAAGCTTGGAAGTTGAAGAAACCCTAGCTATGGCTCCTTGAAAATTTCGGCTAAGGGAGAAGAAGATGGACACCATTTTTTACTTCTTTTTCCCTTTTTAATCTTTTATTTACCAAATGACAAAAATGCCCTTAATGCCCCTTTCTTGAGATTTTTCCTTCCCATGTCCATTTTTGTCCATCTTAACATATAATGGTCTAATTGCTAAATTAGGACCTCTAGTAATCTTTATAATTCTATTTCATACTTAAATCTTCTAGAATCTCATATTTTCCAATACTTGCAATTTAGTCCTAATGGACAGTTTATTCACTAATTAATAAAATTCCTTCATGAATGTTTTCACACAATCATGCAAATACCTCATAAGCCTTATGAAATCATTTAAACACATATTTCTACTTTGGATTTCTGGTCTTGCACCACTATTCCGACTAGGCCCTAAATCGGGCTGTTACCATTCTCCCCCTCTTAGGGATTTTCGTCCCTAAAAATCTTACCAGCAAAAAGGTTTGGGTACTAGTTCTTCATAGCCTCCTCGGGCCCATGTAGCCTCTTCTACCCCATGTCTCTGCCGCCATAAAGCTTTCACGAGAGCTATACTTTTATTCCTTAATTGCTTGACTTCTGGGCTAGAATCTTAACCGGTTCTTCACCATAAGTCATGTTGGGTTGTATCTCAACCTCCGCTTGTAATCACATGCGAAGGGTCCGATCGGTAGCGCCGCAACATAGACACGTGAAAAACATTATGAATCTTTTCTAACTCGGACGACAAAACCAATCGGTAAGCTACCGGCCTATTCTCTCGTTGATCTCATATGGTCCGATAAAATGCGGACTCAATTTGTCTTTCCTATAAAATCTAAGAACTTTCCTCCATGGTGACACTTTCAAGAATACTATATCACCCACTTGATACTCAATTTCTTTCCTTTTTAAATCCGAATAGGATTTTTGTCGATCATAAGTAGCTTTTAGACAATCTCGAATCACCTTTACTTTTTCTTCGGTTTCTCTAACCAAATCAACCCCGTGAATCTGGTTTTCCTTAAGTTCACTCCAATATAAAGGCTTTCGATACTTACGCCCATATAAAGCCTCATAAGGCGCCATTTTCAAACTCGACTAAAAACTATTATTGTAGGCAAATTCCACCAAAGGTAAATATTTCTCCCAACTGCCCTGAAACTCAAGAATAGAACACCGTAGCATATCTTCAAGTACTTGTATTATTCTCTTCGACCATCCACGCTTTGGGGTGAAAAGTCAGACTAAATCTCAACTTTGTGCCCAAAGCCTCTTGCAACTTTTTCCAAAATCGACGTGAATCTCTGGATCTCTATCCGAAATGATTGATAGTGGCACTCCATGAAGCCTTACTATCTCTCAAACATACAAGTTTGCCAACTTGTCAAGATAGTAGTCAACTCGAGCAGGTATGAAATGGGTTGACTTCGTAAGTCTATCGACTACAATCCATACAAAGATTTTTCTTACTCGGTGTTAACGGTAAACCCAGTTATAAAATCCATGGTAACTTGGTCCCATTTCCACTCGTGTACCATTATAGGTTGAAGCAAACTGAGGGTGCTTGGTGCTCGACCTTTACTTGGCGACAAATCAAGCATCTTGAAACAAATACAAAATGTCTTTCTTCATACTTGGCCACCATGACTGCTTTCTTCAAATCATTATACATCTTGGTGCTGCCGGATGTACGTATAAGCATCCGCTATGTGCCTCATGCAAAACTTTACGAATGAGCTCATCATTCCTCGGTACATACTTGGTCCCTGAACATTAAACATCCGTCTGAATTGATCCAAAATTCAGACTCAACACCTGACTTGCATTAAACTCTTCTAGCTTGCAAATCGCTGTCATCTTTCTGAGCCTCATAGATCTCTCGAAGGAACATCGGTCTAACCCTTAACTCAGCTAGAATGGAACCATCGTTGGTCAAAGTCATCTGTGTATTCATAGCCCTCAAAGCGAATAAGGATTTTCTACTTAAAGCATCGGCGACCACGTTCGCCTTTCCCAGATGGTAATCAATGACCAACTCATAATCTTTTATCAACTCTAACCATCTCCGTTGCCTTAAATTCAATTCCTTTTGGGTCATCAAGTACTTTAAACTTTTGTGATCGGTGAATATCCGACATTTTTCACCATACAAATGGTGTCTCCAAATCTTCAATGCAAAGACAATAGCAGCCAACTCTAAATCATGCATCGGGTAATTCTTCTCATGTGGCTTTAACTATCTGAAGGCATATGCTATCACTTTACCTTCTTGCATAAGTACACAGCTCCCAATCCATTCAAGGACGCATCAGTGTAGACCACAAATTCTTTTCTCGATTAGGTTGTACTAGAATCGGAGCCTCACAACATTGCCTTTAGTTTCTCGAAACTCATTGACACTTTTTTGTCCATTCAAACTTTACGTCTTTTCTCAATAATCTTGTCATCGGTGTAGCTATCATAGAAAACCCCTTGAAAATCGCACAATAATAGCCAGGCCTGCGTAAAACTTCTAACTTCGGATACATGTCTCGGTGGTTTCCAATCAACAATGGTCAAATCTTACTTGGGTCAACTCGGACTCCATCTCCGAGACAATATGTCCCAAATCCAACTTCCTTGAGCCAAAATTCACTTTTGCTGAACTTAGCATACAACTCGATTATCTCGTAAAATCAGTAAAATGATCCTCAAGTGCTCGGCATGCTCATGTTCATCGCGAGAACATATCGCATGTCATCAATAAAAACCACAACAAACTTGTCCAAGTATGGCCGAAAAAATACGATTCATTAAATCCATAAACACAGCAGAGGGCATTAGTTAAACCAAAAGGCATGACTAAAAATTCATAATGCCCGCACTCTCATCCGAAATGCGCTCTTTGGCACATCTCGACTCTTTTACTCTCAACCGTAATAGCTGCACCTCAAGTCTATCTTGGAGAACACAAAGTGGCTCCTTCAATTGATCAAACAAACCGTCGATCCTTGGCAATGGATACTTGTTCTTCACCGTTACCTTATTAAGTGGTCGGTAATCTATGCACAATCTCATAGAGCCATCTTTCTTTTTCACAAATAGCAATCGGAGCACCCTACTGAGAATAACTCATCTAGCAAAACCTTTGTCCGTCAACTCTTGCAATCAGGCCTTCAATTCCTTCAACTCGCTTGGGGCCATTCTGCATGCGGAACAATCAATATAGGAGCAATACCGAGAGCTAACTCAATGCCAAATTCAACCTCTCTCACCGGAGGCAATCCTGGTAATTCCTCAGGAAACACATCTAGATACTCACACACTATCGGCAACTTTGATTCAATCTTTAACTCGCTTTAGCATTCATAACGAAGGCAAGATAGGCTTTATACCCTTTTCTTACATACCTCTCGAGCCGACATGTGAGAGATCAATATCGGCGATCTGTCTTGATCATCTGGTTCAACACGAAGAGTGTCCCCATTTTCACATCTTAACTCAATATATTTCTTTCCAAAATTTATTGTCACATCATGAGTGGTTAGCCAGTCCATACCAAGAATTATATCAAATTCATCAAATGGCAATAGCATGAGATTTGCCTTAAAATAGTGACCTCTAATCATCAATGGGCAATCTTTACATACCTTATCAACTAGCACACTTTTGCCTGAAGGATTAGACACCTTTATCACAAATTCTGTAAACTCTACGGGCATACTCATTCTAGATACTAATTTCATGCAAATGTATGAATTGGTAGATCCCGGATCTATTAAAGTAATAACTTTAGTATAATGAAGAGAAAATGTACCCATAATTACATCAGGAGATGATGCCTCTACGCGGGCACGAATGGCATAGGTCCTCGCAGGCGCTCTACCCTCAGATCTCGCAGCATGCTCTCTGGGCGCATTCTTACTACTTGTTTCACTTCTCGTGTTTCTCTGTGGTCTCCCTCTAGCAGTGCCTCCTGGTCTTGCATCTTGAGGCTTCTCTTTCTCATCCATTTCGGGGCAATTTCTAATAAAATGATCTAGAGACCCACACCTAAAAAAGCCTTTTCATTTGCTTGACATTCACCGAATGACGCTTGCCACACCGGGGGCACTCGGCCTACTCGGTCGAGCATTGCCAACACTAGCAACCGATGTGCTCAGGCTTTAGACCACGAGAATTGCTTGCTCTTACTTTTGTCTCGAAACCCACTGAAGTAGCCGATCGGGTAGGAAAATCTCTCGACTTCTTAGACGAGGACCCAAATGACTTACTCAATTGTCTCTTTCTTGAGTCACGAGACTCCATCTCGCTTTTCTTTTCTCTTTCACTAATTCCTCGGCCTTACAAGCCCAAATCCACTAACACAACAAATTCCTTCAACTCGAGGACACCAACGAACAATTTGATATCTTCATTTAGTCCTTCCTCAAACCTCTTACACATGATGGCTTCGGAGGACACATTCCCGCGTGCATTTGCTGAGTCTTACAAACTCGCGCCAGACTCGAACTAACCGCTATCTTACCTTGTTTCAATTCAAGGAATTCTTTTCTCTTCTAGTCAATAAACCTTTGACTTATGTATTTCTTCCGAATTCTTCTTGGAAAAACTCCCATGTAATTCTTTCCTTAGTACAACCGACACAAGGGTATTCCACCACTGATAAGAGGAATCTCTCAGAAGAGAAATCACACACTTCATGCACTCTTCAGGTGTGCAAGATAATTCATCAAATACCCTGATGATATTTTCAAGCCAAAATTCAGCTCTTTCCGGATCATCATCTTTACTAGCCCGAAATTCCTCGGCTCCTTGTTTCCAGATTCTATCAACCGGAGGCTTTTCTCTTATTACAACTTTTACCACTTGGGGAGCTACAGGGGTAGGTTGAGGGATAGGCGGGGGTGGAGGAGGTTGAGCATTAGGATTTGCTCGAATGTACTCTGTGTACCAATTGCTCATCATACGGAGAAAGGCTTCCCAGGCCTCTTCTCCCTGACACAAAGTCTCGGGTCTAGTCTCTACTGGCGCAATCCCTTGCGCGGGAGCCGTCGCATTACTTGCAGCATCATCGGCTGCAGCTCGGTCAGGATCAGGATCCATTAACAATATAAAAATACAATTCAAATCGTCAAGAGTCGTCACACTATCATTACACAAGTACTCTTACGTATGGCATGGATAGCTAGACTCATACTCACGCTACGTTAGTCCAAGAATAAACAAAACTGTAGCTCTGATACCACTAAATGTAACACCCCTTACCCGTCCGATGCCAGAACCGGATACGAGGCATACCATGCTTGACTTTGCTTGAAGATGTAATTACGGGCTATAAAATTTCATTCCAACTTAAACTTTTCTTTCTTAACCATAACACACATATCATGGGCCTACAAGGCCTTAAAAATACCTCCGGAAGGTTTCGGAGTTCAACCGAAAACTTTTACACTCTTTGAAAATTGTTGCCTAAACAGAGGTCACACGTCCGTGTGACTTGGGACATGCCCGTGTGGGTAGGCCGTGTGGTCACACATGCCCATATCCCTAGCCCGTGTAGAATTTATTTTTATTTCGAACCTGTAGGGGTTTTCACACGGTCGGACACACGCCCGTGTCAATAGCCCGTGTCCTTCACACGGCCAAGACAGCCCGTATCCCCACCCGTGTGTGAAAACTAGGGGTATTCTGCTTATGACGTCAGCAACCCCTTAAGGAGCACACGGCCTAAGCACACGCCCGTGTGCTGGCCCGTGTGACGAATCGAATTCTTGCAATTAAATGCAAGGACACACGGCCTATTAACACACCCATGGGGCGGGCGGTGTGTCACACGGCACTAGACACACGCCCCGTGTGTCTACCCGTGTGGGACGCTTTAAGGCTATTTTCCAAGCCTTCTTGCCACCTGAAACATAAACTCATTCATTTCATCATAAGAAGCACATAACATAGCAATACCAAACTCTTAAGAATCCTTAAATTATCATTCTTTCCACCCATAATTTACTCAATTACTTGCATGAACATTCATTTCATTTAACTTATCAACTTTATAACATAAACTTAACAATATTGGCCAGTTCACCATGGCCCTTTACAAAATGAGTGTATAGCCAACCCTTTGGCCTTCAAACATGACATGACACAAAATGATCAAGTTCCTATACATGCCATACTCAAAATGAATTAACTTTAATATACCGAAAGAACAGTTGATAGTGTGATTCAAGCTCCGACGTTCTGTGATCCCCGAGCTAACTTGGCGAAACTACAAGGAAAAGGGGAAAGAGAGGGGTAAGCATATAGCTTAGTAAGTTTTCATGAAATTTATATAGCAACATAAATACTCAAAATAAATTCATCCATCTCATGATGCATGAACAACTTAAGCATCAAGTGCTCAAGCATACTTAGTCATACTTACTCTTACCCTTCTCATTTCACAATATGATTTCCTACTTTGTATTTTACTCATGGTACCTGTACCACTTAGTTACATGACTTAGCACATTTGCTATCATGAACATAAACTCATATCTTCATCATTCTTTTCATAGGTGATACCCAAGGTCATCCATAAACGAATTTAACTCTATACCATTTTACATACTAGGTTCTTTTGCCCACGAATTAACCAAATTATCGTAGGATACTCAAAATCATCGTTCATAAAATTTGATGCCAACGCCATATCCCGATATGGTCTTACATGGGACCACCCTTGATGCCGATGCCACATCCCGGATATGGTCTTACACGGACCTTATAACTCGATGTCGATGCCATGTCCCGGACATGGTCTTATAAGAAATCTTCCTTTTGTGCCGACGCCATATCCCGGACATTGTCTTACACGGGACCTTCTTTATTCAATGCTAATACATGGGTAACCTCATTATTCGAGTTTTTGTCCTAACACATAACTTATTTTCACCATTTCCTCATCGAGGCTTCATCACTCGATTTTCATAGCGATAACATACATTGTCATAATATTAAATAATTTCAAATATTAAACATTATGAAACTCTAACTTCATACAAACTTACCTCGATTCTCAAAATGTGTATAGATGCTCGATTTAGTCCTCGATTTTGTTCTTGCCTCGATTTCAATCTGGGCTTCGTGTTTCTCGATCTATAATAAAAATTTCACTTGTTAAATACACACATTGACTAAATTGACTCATAATTCATATTTTGGGAAAATTACAATTTTGCCCCCAAACTTTTACATAATTACATTTTTGCCCCTAGGCTCGTAAAATGATTTTCATTCAACTTTCTTGTATTTCAAGCCTAGCCGAACCATATTCTCAACTAAAGCAACCTTCAATTTCCACTATTTGACCCATGTATGACCATTTTTATAACTTTTACAATTTGGTCCTTTTATGCATTTTTCAGGAAAATCACTTAGAAAAAGATGTTTATAATACATTAAACTTTCATATTATTCCATAAAACATCAAAATACATGCATTTCATACATGGGTAAATTTTTAAACATGAACCCTAGCTCAAAATATAGCTAGAAATAGCTAAACCGAGCTACGAGGGTCTCAAAAATACGAATAACATTAAAAACGGGGCTAGGATGCACTTACTATCAAGCTTGGAAGTTGAAGAAACCCTAGCTATGGCTCCTTGCAAATTTCGGCTAAGGGAGAAGAAGATGGACACCATATTTGACTTCTTTTTCCCTTTTTAATCTTTTATTTACCAAATGACAAAAATGCCCTTAATGCCCCTTTCTTGAGATTTTTCCTTCCCATGTCCATTTTTGTCCATCTTAACATATAATGGTCTAGTTTCTAAATAAGGACCTCTAGTAATCTTTATAATTCTATTTCATACTTAAATCTTCTAGAATCTCATATTTTCCAATCCTTGCAATTTAGTCCTAATGGACAATTTATTCACTAATTAATAAAATTCCTTCATGAATGTACAAGCCCATTTTTGCCCGGCCCATACACAAACAAAATTAAAACCCCAAACCCGAAGCCCAATTACAAACCCACTACAAACCTACCCAAATAACCCAACAGATCAACCCAATTTCAAAAAAAAAAAACCTAGCCCAATAAAAAAACAACAATGGAAAAAATAAAAATTTTATAAACCCTAGGTGCGCCGCACCTAGGACCACTTACTTCCTTCTCGCTCCCTCTGCCTCTGCCCATCGCCATCAAGCGAGTTTCGGCCACCGCCTCTCCCACTTGCTCCACACGCCACCAAGCACCTGCCAAGCATTAAAAAGAGAAGACATAAAGCTTGTAACAAAAATGGCTATAAAAGCCAGTTAAAAACACAAATACGAAAGGGGATTTTTTTTTTGAATAAAAAGAGAGAGAAATGAAAAGAAAGATTTTAGATTCAAAAACAAACATTTGATTAAACACAAATACGAAAGCAGAGATTAAACCCTAAAAATTAGAATCAAAAGACAGAGGCAAAGAGGTGATTTTTTTTATTTTCAAATTTTTCTTCTTCTTTTCGGTATACATATATATATTTTTTTTTAAAAAAAAAGAAGAAAAAATATCAATTTTACCTTTTTCCGCCACGCGCTGTGGTCTGTAGAGCGACAAGCACAATGACGCGGAACCCACGGCGGAAATCGCCCGGACTCCTCCCGCGAGAAAAAAAAGGAAGAGTTAAATTTTTTTAAAGGGGGTGGGAAATGATTTTTTTTCTGATTTGGGGCTTAAATAGCGATCGAACGACGTCGTTTTTGGCGGCGTCCTAAGCCCCAAAACGACGTCGTTTCGCCTTGGCCCGACCGGTCCGACCCGCTCGGCCAGGATCCGCAGCGTTTTGCTAAAAAATGGGGAATTTATGCGCGCAGATCCCTCCATTTCCTCCGCGTGTCCAATTCGGTCCCTTCTAAACGCCGCGCTTAAACACTTGGGGGAAATTTGCGCCCTCGTCCCTTGATTTTCGCGTGCGCGTTTCAAATAGGCCCTCCTTTTATTTATTTCAAATTTGCCCCAATACTGCTTTTGATCTAATTTTAGTCTGCTTTTGGCTATTTTCACTTATTTATTATTAAATTCAATTTTTTTATATTATTATCACTTTATATTTAGCATTATATTTAATACTATGTTATTATTATTATGTTTATTATTACTCCTGTATTATTATTATTATTATTATTATTATTATTATTATTATTATTACTATCATTATTTTTTTAGTATCATTATTATTATTTTATTATTGTTTTTCTTATCTTCATCATTTTATTTTATTACTATTTTACTATTATTATTATTACTATTATTATTACTATTATTTCTTTACCATTATTATTGATATTAGAATTATTATTATTATGTTTACATCTATATTTATTTTCTTAGTTTAATATTATTACTTATTTAATTTTTGTTCATATCTATGCTTATATTATTATTATGTATATACCTCTATTTTCACTCATATATTTATCATGTCTTATATATTTCTACTTATATTTGTATATCAATATTATTTTCATTATCGTTATTATCATTATTATTTTTCTTTTCTTTTCTTCTCATAAAACTTTCATTTTGTTATTTATTCTTCTATTATTTTCTTACTTTCATCTTTCATTATCTTCATTTTTGACTCGTTCATTTTGTTCTATTTCGTTTTTTATTTACGTTATCATTCGTACTAACACATTTATTCCCATTTTTACTACGCATATCCGTATTATGATCTGTTTTTACATTCCATTATAAACTTGCATTACATCAATTTTCTTCCCGACACAAAATGGATTCTTTTACAAAGGCAATATTCCGTATTTAGAAATTCGAGAGGTCGTGCCTAAAAAGTATTGGGTTTCGATCCTTCTCGCTTGATCTAAATAACCGAATATCCTTTTAAAACAAATACATTTTTAAACTAAAAGCTTATTCTCGTGAACTCGAGATGTCGTGTCCTAATGCATTGGATGTGATGTTTTGTTATTCCGAGATAATATTTTCTAAAACCAAGGCAATGTTCTGTATTTAGAAGCTCGAGAAATC
Organism: Gossypium sturtianum; assembly: GCA_025698515.1. Classification (NCBI taxonomy): domain Eukaryota; kingdom Viridiplantae; phylum Streptophyta; class Magnoliopsida; order Malvales; family Malvaceae; genus Gossypium; species Gossypium sturtianum. The sequence continues at coordinate 36,065 of JAOWAD010000043.1, read as the reverse complement.
GTGCCCTAAAGTATTGGGTTTCTTTTCTCGTCCATTCTAAATAACAAAATATCCTTTCAATTAAATCCATAAGTTTTGAATAAAAGGCAAGTTCAAATTTTAAAGGTCGAAATGTGGTGTCCTAAAGTATTGGATGTAACACTTCACCTTAAAACGAGACGGCCCTTGGCATACATTTCCAATTTATCCAAATTTATTCTTCAACAACAACAGGGATCGATATTTTGATTCTTAAGTTTTCAACTTTCGACATTAAGACATTAGATAATCAATTAGGTACCAATTTTGGGCGTATCGAGGGTGCTAACCCTTCCTCGTACGTAACCGACTCCCGAATCCATTTTCTGATTTTCGTAGACCAAAATTGTGTTTTGATAAATTAATCTGATTATTAAAAACAAACACTTTTTAAGGTGACCCGATCACACCTCATCAAAAAAGATTGGTGGCGACTCCCGTTTTTTTATATTCGTTTTCAAAACCCACGTCGACCCCGTTTTTTTCCAAAATTCAAAAATGGTTACGACACCTTAGCGACTCACACTGGGACACCAAAAGAGAGTCGGGCCAGTAAATTGATTATTTTTGTCCTTTGTCGAAAGTTTGGAAATTTGATTTAAAAATTTTTTTACTATCCTTGTGTTGCATTCATTTGTGTCATTGCATATGATTTCTATTTTCTTGTGCACAGTACATTGCATGACCGTTGTGGTCGCACCTTTAAGTGGGAGTGAGAAACTATTCCTTCGTGAGGTTTTCACCTCCGTGCGGGGATAGTGGATCGCCTCGGATACATCCGTACCTATGTCTTTGTGAGATTTTCATCTCCTGCAGCCATAGGGAAATGTATTCCCCAACCCGAACTCTCTGGTCTATATGAGCCTATAATGGGTGAGGATCGAGGAATCTGTTGGTTCTGTGTACCCTACTCTAGAACCGAACCTCATATAGCGAGCCTTAAGAACCACTGCGGGTAGAGCCATGCCAAACCCTAGTGCTTACCTGATTATGTATGTTATCCTCTACTTACTATTTATGAAATATCGACTGCTTCATTTATTTTGCATGGCATATTCATCAAAAATGTATCGATTCACATTCAATTACCAAATAGATAGCTTTTCATGGAAAAAGAGTTTTTGATAAAGTGGGAGACAATGCGTCGTCCAATATGGGCCGAGACTCGTGGCAAAGCAAGAGAAGGGTGATAGCCTTGCGTAGGGTGCGTGTCGAATTGTGGGACTTCATCCGTGATCAACGTAACCCGCAACAATCTTCAAGAAATGAAAGAGATATGGAGCCAATGGGACGAAGGTATCAAGCAAGCGTTCTATTGTCATTACTGCGATCCGCTTTACCGCTTGACATTAAGATAGACCAAAGACTTATTCCGAGCTATGGCCCGCTTTTGGAACCTCGCTTATAGTTGCTTTACTTTTGGGAAAGTGGACTTGGTACCTACTATGGAAGAATACACTTTGCTTCGCTCACGCCAAGATTCGACTGACAAAGTTTATGTAAGGGCAAGTTAATGTCCCCACATTCGTAAAAAGTTAATGAACATTACAGAATGAGCGAACAATGGGTTACACTCGAACAAAAACAGAAAGGAGATTGTAAATGCATCCTCGGAAAATCTAAGAGATTTGATCATAGCACATCCTGAGCAAAGAAAAAGGGTTGGCGCTTTAGCCTTGAGCATATATGGGCTAGTTATCTTCCCCAAAGCCCTAGGACATATAGATGAAGCGGTCCATCGATTTGTTTGACAAATTAGAAAGAGGGATTACTCTGCTCTCGCAATTTTAACCAAAACATTCAGGTCCCTAAGCACATGCCAAAGAGCTGCGAGGGAAGATTCATCGGTTGCGCCCAACTCCTATTAGCATGGTTTCATGGTCATTTTTGGAAAATGGAAAAGATGTCGTGTCGAATTTTCTCCGAGGACTACTCCCATTGGAAAAAAATGGCAACCACGCCAAGACGAGATGATATTACGGAAGAAAATTGGGTTATGATCTTGCAAAAATTACAAGAAGATGATGTAGCATGGAGAGCTCCTTGGCGATCCCCGATGAGATTATATATCGATGCGGAGATTTTGACTATGTCCCTATGCTCGAATATGGGGAGCTGTCGGGTATACACCTCTCCTCGTATTAAGACAATACAGACGAGACAGTTTACGCCACCGACACAAGGGTTAACTCAATGCGAGTTTGACTACAAAGGAGAAAATTACAAGAAGAAAGTAAGGGAGATATCAAAAGCTCGGGGTCGAATTCACAGAATGAAAAGGTTTGCCGCCAATCCGATGACAACCCCTCGAATATGACCGGTGGAGAGTCAAAGGATCAATGATAATATCCCCACGCCGGACCAAGAAGACATCCTGGTCACTAGAAGAGCACTTACAGTGGTCCCCTGAACTTGAAATCATCAAACAAGAGTTCAAAGGAAGAACCGCGAGTTAGGAAAAAGGATAGAGCAACTAGAGGAAGAGAAAATACAATTGGGATTGGATGTCGACATTAAGGAGCTAGAAGCCGAGAAGCTGAGAAAAGGAAAAAATAAAGCTGAAGAAGATTTAGACAGTCAAAGACGGACTACAAGAAGCTACGAAGATCGATGAGAATCATGGGACTTGGGAAAACGTCAGAGCAATGGCGTCAAGAAATTAAAGAGGAGAAGCATAGAGCAAGTCAATGGGAAAGGAAACTCCGAGAGACTCAAGAGCGGGAGGATACCCTGAAAAGAAGTCTAGTAGAGAGCCAAAATGAGAAAGAAAAATTAAAGACGCGATCTCGTAATTAGAGAAATCATTGTACCAAAGATCGAAGCCGCAACTCGTGGTCGAATTGAAGGCTAGTCTGAGCAAGATTGAAGAGATGAAAGCAAGAGTCGAAGAACTAGAATCTACTTTACATGGTTGTGAGCTACAGTGAGCTTTTGAAGTCAACGAGGAACGTTGGAAGCAACAAACCGCATCACTATCAAAACCAAGTCGAGACCGAGATTATATTATGGGGGAAGCCGTGGCCCAAGTACGAGGTGGCGGATCATCTACAAGCCTTAGCACCCAAGCCGACTTACTAAGTTTAATGTACGAGTCAAGATCGAGAGAGAGGACAAGAATTAGCCGATCTTCTTGAGAAAGTCAAGGCTTTAAGTATTAGGGCGAGGCCTTATATGTAATCCATTTTATGAAAAAGACTTGTTTTCTAAGAAAAGTTATGCTAATGGAAATTGAATCGTAATCAATGCCTTTTGTAGCACACATCTCATGCATCCGCATTACATTGCATCATACACATCAAATCTCACAAAGGAACCCTAAATTATGACAGAGAGTTACCCCGGAACATCACTACTGATGACGAGGCAAAACAAAAGTGATGGATCAAAGAATAGAAAGATTAGAGCAAATGCAAAAGAAATGCAGGATCAAATGCAAGAACGATTGGCCAAGATACAACAGACATGATAGGGCGGATGGAAGAATCCCAAAATAACATGATAAACCAAATAGCGCAGCTTGTTGGCCAATGAACGTGAGAAGGGAAAGGGCATTGCCGCTAGTTCGGGAACAACAATGACGATCCTGTTTACCCTCCCGGTTTTACCCCGCCAAATACCCAAGCGCCACCGTGATCGTATCCCCAAAGAACACTGTTATTATCAGGCCACAATATCAGAGTTGATACCACGGCACCAACGCATCTCCCGACCAGCCTGTACTAATCTCGGGAAGGTCCGGCTAACCCAGATGGTCCCCGATTTCGATGAAATGCCCGAAATGGACAAGGCGAGAATGGACTTCCCAAAGCGGCTCGAGGATCGCTGCAAGTGGCTAGAGGAAAAGTTTAAAGAAATAGAGATCACGACCACCGTTCACGAGTAGACGCTAAGGATTTAAGCCTAGTCCCGACCTCGATTTCCGCCAAAGTTCAAAACCCCGATTTTGAAAAGTGCAGTGGAGCCAGTGTCCCGAGGCGCACATCACAATGTTCTCGCCGCAGAATGGCGGGCACGTTAACAATGATCACTCATCGATTCATCAAGCTTTGAGATGGTTTAACCGGTTCATAAGGCTAAATGGTATAATCACTTAGCCGTACCTGGATCAAGTCGTGGAAGGACCTGCACAGCCTTCCTCGAAACACTACTGACTACGTGAGCTGATATAGCTCCCGACCGAATCACGCTCCAAAATATGGAGAAAAAGTCTCAGAAAGCTTTAGGCAATATGCCCAACGGTGGAGGAAGTAGCCACACAAGTTCACCACCGCTCCTAGAAAAGGAGACAACCATGTTGTTCGTCAATACATTGAAAGCTCCCTTCATTAACCACATGCTGGGGGGCGCCACCAAAAGTTTCTCTGATATTGTGTTGTCAGGGGAAATGATAGAGAACGCAATCAGATGTGGCAAGATAGAGGCGGGAGAAGGTGCTAGAAAGACGATCCCAAGAAAAGAGAGAACGATGTAAACAACATAAACAAAAGTTATTCAAAGCCTATAATCGTGAACTGCACCCAGGCCGTAAGTGCCCACCATCGAGTCCTCTAGAGACAGAATCCAATGCAAAGCAAAATGCGGAGAAAATTCAATTCACACCAATCCCAGTCACGTACAAAGAAATGTACCAAAATTTATTCGATGCACACATTGTTGCCCCGCATTACTTAAAACCCCTGCAGCCCCCATACCCTAAGTGGTATGATGCGAACGCACAGTGCGAATACCATGCAGGAATTGTGGGGCATTCAATAGAGCAATCGCCTCGCTTTAAGAAATCGGCGGAAAGACTCATCCAGATGGGTGTTGTAGAAGTAGACGATACCTCTAATGCGGGCACCCACCGCCTAATCATGGGGTCAATATGATAGGCGAGAACATGGGAAAAAGAGTTAAGAGGATATTGCCAAGTGAAAACCCCAATGAGTCGAGTCTGGAAGGAAATGATGAAAAGGGGATTGGTTGTGTCAAGCCCAAGAAGAGAGCAGGAAAGAACAAGCAAGGGTTGTGAATTTCACAACATGGAGGGACACGAAATCCAAAACTGTATAGAGTTTAGGATTCTGGTACAAAGGCTGATGGACGATAAAGAGTTAGGAAATTCTACGAAGGCAACGAAGACCAAGAGGAAAGAAACATCTGCGTGTTAGAAGATGAAGCGAGGGTAAAACTTCAAGACCAGCTACCCTTTGGTCATCATCTCGCGACCAAAGAATGATGGAACCGAAATAAAAATAACTCAAGATCGTGATTCGAAACTCGCGGTCTTTTCATCTCAAGATAACAAAAAGGTTCCCGAGAGCTATAATTGCAACATGACGATTCCTCAAAAAGGCGACTCGTCCAGGCCTTCGCAAAGGGAACCGGGGCCTCAAGATCGCGCGATTCAAAACCGCGGCTTTTTCATATGAAGATGATAAAAAGTTCCTCTGAACTATAATCGCAACGTGACGGTTCTCGAAAAGAAGCCTCGCCCAACGCCGCAAAGGAAAACCAGGGGTAGGCTCCTATACGCCAGCGAGTGGAAAGCGCTACGACGCGCAGTGAATACAGGAATGGAGCTCACAAATGAGAAAATCTGGTAGGCGAACCAAAGAAAGGGAAAGTGACCAAACCGAGACGCTTTATAAATGAGCCAATGAAGGAAGAAGAGGCTAGGAATTCTTAAAGTTTTTGAAGCATAGCGAATACAAAGTGTCGTGGAGCGCTTACATAAGCAAATGGCTCGTATATCCGTGCTTGACTTACTATTAAGCTCGTAGCGCATCGCAACGCACCGATGAAAGTACTAAACGAAACTTATGTTGCTAATGATATCACCGCAACAAGTTGGATCGCCCGATTAGCAATATAAGCGCCGATAACTTCATTTTCTTTAATGATGATGAAATCCCTCCCGAGGTACGCGGGTACCATCAAGGCTCTCCACATCACCACCCGATGCAAAGGATACACGTTACTGTGGTACTGGTCGATAATGGGTCAAAGACTAAATGTTTTGCCATCGTCGACGCTGAATCGATTACCCATTGACGCTCTCACATGAAGGCCTCGCCACAATGTAGTAAGGGCATTCGATGGAACCGAAAGGAAAGTTATGGGAAGGATCAAGTACCTCTATTAATCGCCCCGGTATATATGAGGTGGATTTCATAGTAATGGATATCGACCATCCTATAATTGCTTGGCCGGGAGACCTTGGATACACTCGGCGGGAGCAAAGGCCTCGCCATTGCACCAAAAGTTGAAGCTAGTTATAGAGGGTCGTCGTGACAATAAATGCCGAAGAGGACGTAATCGCAATCGTGACCAATGGCGCGCCATATTTAGAAGCAGATGATGAAGCAACTGAGTGCTCCTTCCGCTCTTTGGAATTTGTCAATGCAACATTTGTCATTGAGGGGAACAAGATCCCAGTGACCTCAATTATCTAAAACCACGAAAATGGGTTTGCAACTGATGATCGGGAACGGAGCCGCACCTGGGAAAGGACTTGGGAAGTATCTCCAAGGAGAGATCGAAGTCCCGAGATTGAAAGAAAAACGAGACCTCTTCGGTTTAGGGTTCAAACCGGACGCTTGAAGCAAAAAGGAAAGAATTAGCAAAAGACAAGAAAAGAAGGAGGAGCGCGTTTGGCGGGAGATGAGATTAAGTGGGAACCGATGATAATCCTCATATTCTTGAGACCTTTATATCGGGAGGGATTATCCACCAAGGACGAGGAACGAAAGATGAGAAAGCCATAAAAGGAATATGGGCAAACATGCACATCAATGCCATATTCGGGAGAAAATAGAGGAAGAAAAGCTGAATGGTATCCGCCCTTACGAGCCAGCAAAATGCGTTCTAAACAACCGGATGCAGAGGAGATTCTGTAGCTTTTAGAACTTATTCAGAGTAATACTCGGAACACACTTGTTGCTTTAAGTCTAGAAGCGATAAGTGTCCCTTTTGTGAAAGCATGACTTTTGTACGAGGCATCGTTATTCTCAATGAAATGCATCTCCATTACCTTTTGAGCAAATCTTCTTCTTCATTCATCATTATTATTCTTTAGATATTCCTAAATATTTCCATTCTTCATTCATAATGCCAATAAACATGCTTAGATTCCTTTATTCTATGAGCCTTTATTCATCTTCATAACAGTCCCCAAATATCAACGACGTGAGCAACACTACCAATAACTCGTAATATCCTTTTGGGCAAGATACGGGTGTGGAAGATTTTCGTGATTCGAAGATGACCAAGGTTGTGACCTATCTCCCGAATCAAGTATGATGGTAGAACAAGAGGAGAAACGGATCACGCCTCGCGAGGAGTTAGTGGAAATAGTGGACACAGGAGGCAGGCAAGAAAAGAAGGAAGTGAAGATCGGAGCTAGTATTACCAGTAGAGACAAAGCGAGACCTCATTGAGTTACTTCATGAATTCAAAGATGTCTTCGGCGTGGTCGTATCAAGACATGCACAGGCTAAGCACCGATATCGTGGTACACCTTTGCCTATAAAGGAAGAATACAAGCCGATCCAACGAAACTTGAAGGATGAGGCGGACGTCCTGTTGAAAATAAAAGAGAGGTCAGGAAACAATTTGATGCAGGTTTCTTGCAAGTGGTTAAGTACTCAGAATGGGTAGCCAACATCGTCCCCGTCCCCAAGAAAGACGGGAAAGTACGAATGTGTGTAGACTACAGAGATCTAAACAAGGCTAGCCCAAAAGATAATTTCCCGTTACCTCACATCGATACCCTAGTGGACAACACGGCGGGTTACTCGTTGTTCTCCTTCATGGACGGTTTCTCGGGATACAACCAGATAAAGATGCTTCCCGAGGACATGGACAAAACTACGTTCATAACCATGTGGGGGACCTTTTGCTATAAAGTGATGCCGTTCGGACTAAAGAATGCGGGAGCGACATATCGAGAGCCATGGTAACCCTATTTCACGACATGATGCATAAAGAAATTGAAGTGTACGTAGACGATATGATCGCCAAATCTCGGATGAAAAGGAGCATGTCCAAGTCTTGAGGAAACTATTCTTGAGGTTAAGGAAATTCCAAATAAAGCTTAATCCAAAAAATGTACCTTGAGCCCGATCGTGAAACTGCTAGGATTTATAGTCGCGAAAGGGGGATTGAGGTTGACCTGGACAAGGTCAAAGCAATACAAGAACCGCCTCCACCTCGCATACGCAAAAAGAAGTTCGAGGTTTCTTAGGAAGGTTAAACTACATCGCTCGGTTCATCTCACAATTAATCGAAATGTGACCCCATATTCCGTCTCCTTAAAAAACACAATCCGGTGTGTGGGGCGAGGAATGTCGAAACCTTCGATAAAGTGAAGCAATACCGTCCAATGCTCCGGTATTGGCGCCGCCTAATCCGAGATAGGCCATTAATCCTCTATTTGACTGGTACTTGATAACTCAATGGGATGTGTGCTCGGCCAACACGATGAGTCGGAAAGAAAGAAAAGGCAATATACTACCTTAGTAAAAAGTTCACCGAATGTGAGACAAGGTACTCGCCAATTGAGAAACTTTGTTGTGCCTTGATCTGGACAACTCGGAGATTGAGACAAAGATATCTTTGTATCATACGACTTTGGCTCATCTCGAAGCGGACCCTCTGAAATACATCATAGAATCGATCGCCTTGAATGGTCGAATGGCCCGATGGCAAATTTTGCTTTACGAGTTTGACATAGTTTATGTAAACCAAAAGGCGGTGAAAGGGAGTGCAATAGCGGATTTTCTAGCCGATGAGAGCTCTAGCGATTCACGAGCCCTTGGACTTTGATTTCCCAATGAGGACCTAATGTACGTGGCAACTACTGAAGAGGGTACCCCAGAGGATCGTCCTTGGACACTGAACTTCGACGGGGCATCAAATGCTGTGGGCAATGGAATTGGGGCAATTCTGGTATCCCCAAACGGAGATCATTACCCTTTTACTTGTAGGTTGGATTTTGACTACACAAACAATATGGCGGAGTACGAGGCTTGTATCATGGGCATCCGTGCCGCTATAGAGCGCAAAATTAGGTGCTAAAAGTGTACGGAGACTCGTGACTGGTGATTTATCAACTTAGAGGAGAATGGGAAACGAGAGATCCCAAGTTGGTCGAATACAAAAGATTGGTCCAAGAATTGATCGAAGAGTTCGACGATGTCACTTTCAATTATCTGCCAAGAGACGAGAATCAAATGGCTGATGCTCTAGCCACTTTGGCTTCCATGGTCCAGTTAAACAAAGCAGAAGATATGAAACCTATCCGAATGAGCATTCATGAGGCCCGGCTCACTGCTACAACGTCGAAGAAGAAGAGAAAAGGGATCGTCCGTGGTATCATGATATACTGCAATACATAAAGAATCGTCAATACCACGAGCAGGCGACTGAGAATGACAAAAGGACGATAAGAAGACTGGCGTGTGACTATGTCTTGGACGGAGAAATCCTATACAAAAGAAGAAAGGATCAAGTGCTATTAAGGTGTGTGGACGCCGCAGAGGCTAAGCAAATCCTGGAAGAGGTCCATGAAGGTGTTTGTGGAACGCACGCCAATGGTTTCACGATGGCTAGGCAAATCATGAGATTCGGGTATTATTGGCCTACCATGGAAGGAGATTGCATTGATTATGCTAAAAAGTGTCATAAGTGCCAAATTTATGCGGACAAAATTCATGTACCACCTTCACCTCTACATGTTATGACTTCCCATGGCCCTTTTCTATGTGGGGCATGGGCGTCATTGGGCCAATCTCGCCAAAAGCTTCTAATGGACATCGGTTCATCTTCGTGGTAATCGATTACTTCACTAAGTGGGTAGAGGTTTGCCTCATATGCCAATGTGACAAAATCAGCGATTAGCAAGTTCTTAAAAGGGAAATCATATGTCGATATGGAATGCCCGAGAAGATCATATCCGATAATGCGTTAAACTTGAACAATAGCATGATCGCAGAGGTCCGTGGGCAATTCAAGATCGACACCACAATTCATCGCCATATCGCCCAAAGATGAATGGGGGCGATGAAGCGACTAATAAGAACATCAAGAGGATAGTGGGAAAATGATTGAGACCTACGAGGATTGGCACGAAATTACCGTTTGCCTCTTTTTGCTTACCGAACGCCGGTATTTAACCTCCACCGGGCAACTCCTTTCTCACCGGTCTACGGGATGGAGGCGCTTTACCTATCGGTTGAAATTCCATCCCTTCAGTCTTGTCTGAATCGAAGTTGGGCGAAGCGAGAATGGATCCAGTGCTCGATATGATCGCTTAAATTTGATTGAAGAAAAAGGTTGAAAGCTATTCGTCATGGTCGGATGTACGAAGCGAATGACGCGAGCATACAACAAAAAAAGGTGCGCCCAAGAGAATTCCACGAAGGAAACTTAGTTTTGAAAAAGATCCTCCCCATACAAAAGGATTTCAGAGGGAAATGGATGCCTAATTGGGAAGGACCTTATGTGGTGAAAAAGGCTTTCTCTGGAGGAGCTCTGATCTTGGCCGAGATGGATGGGAAGAACTTATCAAATCCCGTAAATTCGGATTCGGTCAAGAAGTATTACGCGTGAAAGAAAAGAAAAGTCTAAGGCGAAAACCCGCAAAGGCGCTTTTCTAAAAAAAAAAAAAAAAAAACGGAGAGCCAAGGCGAAAACCCGTAAAGGGCGCTTTGAGACCAAAGGGGCTTTGAGTCGAAAACCCGATAAGGGCGGCTCAAATTCAAACGAAAGACGAAATGTGTGACGATTTTTGTTCTCCCAGAATTGGCAAAAGGAGGAATGTTACGCCTCAGGATATCTACAGAGCGCTGCAGATCTCCCAACATCCATTCAAATTTCAAAATGATCTTCAAAGATTGGATAGTGAAGCTCAGGCTGCGATATTTGGGGCACCTACCTTTTTTCCTTCTCACTCATTTTTTGTATTTCAATCATGTTTGCTTTTGTTGATTAATCCAATTCCATTCTTCATTGATATTCATCATTTAAGTTTTTTTTTTTTTTTTTTTTTAAACCTGTTTTTGCAATTGAAATAACAGGTCGATGGACCCATAATGCTTCCATAAAAGGAGTTTTTCCTATTACTCTGGAAGTCTCTAAACAAACGACAGAACTGAAATGGTGATCAATTATTTAGAACCAACACGCCTAGGGGTTGGAAACGCTCGAGAAAGAGGAGTCTAAAATCATAGCTCATGACTACGAGAAGAGCGAAAATTACGCTCATCGCGGCCTTGATGAATGATTTGAGCGGTGACAACCCTAACCATTAAAAGGGGATCATTTAGCTTTACATTCATACATCATCACATTCAGTTAGGAGCATTCGACTCATCATTGCATCCTAATCATTGTAGAAAGACCACCTACATTCGTGCAAGTGTAGTCCATAGTACATTTAGTTAGGAGCATTAGATTCATTCCGATCATAGCATCCTAATCATTTGGCATAAACACAAGCATATGAAACCAAGTCTACAGGATATGTCCCCTAGAGGACGGAGTATCAACACTGGAGAAACCACCATCCTATTGCCATCGGCCATCGGTGGAATAGGTTGAAGATTATCCTATTGCCATCGACCAGCGGTGGAATGGGTTGAAGATTATCCTATTGCCACTGACCAGCCAATTAATAGGTAAAAGATTTCCTATTGCCATTGACCAAAGATGGGAATAGGTTGAAGACCGTCCTATTGCCACCGACCAGCGGTGAAATAGGTCAAATTTGTAGATCTTGTCGCCTCTAACCAAAGAGTGGGCAAGATCGAAGGCAAATCTCGCCTCCTAAACAAAGTAGGGGTCATGATTTAAGCCACCATCCTATTGCCATCGACCAGCGGTGGAATGGGTTGAAGATTATCCTATTGCCACCGACACGGCGTGGAATAGGTAAAAGATTTCCTATTGCCATTGACCAGCAAAGGAATAGGTTGAAGACCGTCCTATTGCCACCGACCAAAGCAGGGAATAGGTCAAATTTGTAGATCTTGTCGCCCTAACCAAATGAGTGGGCAAGATCGAAGGCAAATCTCGCCTCCCTAAACAATGAGGGGTCATGATTTAAGCCACTGTCTCTATTGCCACCGACCAGCAGTGGAATAGGTCAAATTTGTAGATCTTGTCGCCCTAACCAGAGAGTGGGGCAAGATCGAAGGCAAATCTCGTCTCCTAAACAAAAGAGGGGTCATGATTTAAGCCACTGTCCTATTGCCACCGACCAGCAGTGAAATAGGTCAAATTTGTAGATCTTGTCGCCTCCCTACCAAAGTGGGGCAAGATCGAAGGCAAATCTCGTCTCCCTAAACAGTAGGGGTCATGATTTAAGCCACCGTCCTATTGCCACTGACCAGCAGTGAAATAGGTCAAATTTGTAGATCTTGTCGCCCTAACCAGTAGTGGGGCAAGATCGAAGGCAAATCCTGTCTCCCTAAACAGTAGGGAACATGATTTAAGCCATCATCCTATTGTCTTGGCCAGCGATGGAATAAGTCAAGATTACAAACCTTACCCCCTCAAGTTGCAATGGAGCAGGTTGAAGATGTAAATCTATCCCCACGAAGTTGCAAAGGAGCGATTTAAAATAAACAAGTCTCATCCCCTCGAAGTCGCAGCGAGGAGCAAATTGAAGCTATAGGTCCTATCTCTCTGAAGTAGCGGTGGAATGGATCGGGCGACAAGATGCGGTGAACAGAATGAAGCTATCTGTGGAAGAACACCCAAGAAGTCAAGACTCACGATACCAGGGCAAAATTGGTCTTTCTTGAAAATCATTGCTCCATTCCTGTTACACGACAATGAGCAAAAGAGGGGCAAATTGTACAAGCCCATTTTGCCCGGCCCATACACAAACAAAATTAAAACCCCAAACCCGAAGCCCAATTACAAACCCACTACACCTTTCACCCAAATAACCCAACATCAACCCAATTTCAAAAAAAACCTAGCCCAATAAAAAAAAAACAACGAGAAAAATAAAAATTTTATAAACCCTAGGTGCGCCGCACCTAGGGCCACTTGCTTCGCCCTCTCCTCTCCTCGCCCGCCCATCGCCATCGTTGAGTCGGCCACCACGCCCTCCCACTTGCTCCACTCGCCACCAAGCACCATAAGCATTAAAAAGAGAAGACATAAAGCTTGTAACAAAAATGGCTATAAAAGCGATTTAAAACACAAATACGAAGTGGGATTTTTTTTTTTTTGAATAAAAGAGAGAGAAATGAAAAGAAAGATTTTAGATTCAAAAACAAACATTTGATTAAACACAAATACGAAAGCAGAGATTAAACCCTAAAAATTAGAATCAAAAGACAGAGGCAAAGAGGTGATTTTTTTATTTTCAAATTTTTCTTCTTCTTTTCTGGTATACATATATATATTTTTTTAAAAAAGAAGAAAAATATCAATTTTACCTTTTCCGCCATCACGTATGGTGGTAAAAGAGCGACGCCGGCCAATGACGGAACCCACGGCGGAAATCGCCCACTCCTCCTCCGAGAAAAAAAAAAAAGGAAGAGTTAAATTTTTTTTTTTAAAGGGGGTGAAATGATTTTTTTTTCGATTTGGGGCTTAAATAGCCGATCGAAACGACGCCGTTTTGGCCGGCGTCCTTAAGCCCCAAGCGACGTCGTTCGCCCTTGGCCCGACCCGGTCCGACCGCTCCACCGGATCCAGCGCGTTTTGCTAAAAATGGGGAATTTATGCGCGCATCCCTCCATTTCCTCCGCGTGTCCAATTCGGTCCTTTTCGCCGCTGCGCTTAAACACTTGGGGGAAATTTGCGCTCCTCGTCCCTGGATTTTTCGCGCGTTTCAAATAGGCCCTCCTTTTTATTTATTTCAAATTTGCCCCAATACTGCTTTTGATCTAATTTTACGTCCTGTTTTTGGCTATTTTCACTTATTTATTATTAAATTCAATTTTTTTATATTATTATCACTTTATATTTAGCATTATATTTAATACTATGTTATTATTATTATGTTTATTATTACTCTCATATTATTATTGTTATTATTATTATTATTATTATTATTATTATTACTATCATTATTTTTTAGTATCATTATTATTATTTTATTATTGTTTTTCTTATCTTCATCATTTTATTTTATTACTATTTTACTATTATTATTATTACTATTATTATTACTATTATTTCTTTACCATTATTATTGATATTAGAATTATTATTATTATGTTTACATCTATATTTATTTTCTTAGTTTAATATTATTACTTATTTAATTTTTGTTCATATCTATGCTTATATTATTATTATGTATATACCTCTATTTTCACTCATATATTTATCATGTCTTATATATTTCTACTTATATTTGTATATCAATATTATTTTCATTATCGTTATTATCATTATTATTTTTCTTTTCTTTTCTTCTCATAAAACTTTCATTTTGTTATTTATTCTTCTATTATTTTCTTACTTTCATCTTTCATTATCTTCATTTTTGACTCGTTCATTTTGTTCTATTTCGTTTTAGTTATTTACGTTATCATTCGTACTAACACATTTATTCCCATTTTGCTACGCATATCCGTATTATGATCTGCTTTTACATTCCATTATAAACTTGCATTACATCAATTTTCGCCTCGACACAAAATGGATTCTTTTACAAAGGCAATATTCCGTATTTAGAAATTCGAGAGGTCGTGCCCTAAAGTATTGGGTTTCGATCCTTCTCGTTTGATCTAAATAACCGAATATCCTTTTAAAACAAATACATTTTTAAACTAAAAGCTTATTCTCGTGAACTCGAGATGTCGTGTCCTAATGCATTGGATGTGATGTTTTGTTATTCCGAGATAATATTTTCTAAAACCAAGGCAATGTTCTGTATTTAGAAGCTCGAGAAATCGTGCCCTAAAGTATTGGGTTTCCTTTTCTCGTCCATTCTAAATAACAAAATATCCTTTCAATTAAATCCATAAGTTTTGAATAAAAGGCAAGTTCAAATTTTTAAAGGTCGAAATGTGGTGTCCTAAAGTATTGGATGTAACACTTCACCTTAAAACGAGACGGCCCTTGGCATACATTTCCAATTTATCCAAATTTATTCTTCAACAACAACAGGATCGTATTTTGAATTCTTAAGTTTTCAACTTTGACATTAAGACATTAGATAATCAATTAGGTACCAATTTTGGGCGTATCGAGGGTGCTAACCCTTCCTCGTACGTAACCGACTCCCGAATCTATTTTCTGATTTTCGTAGACCAAAATTGTGTTTTGATAAATTAATCTGATTATTAAAAACAAACACTTTTTAAGGTGACCCGATCACACCTCATCAAAAAAAAGATTGGTGGCGACTCCCGTTTTTTTTATATTCGTTTTCAAAACCCACGTCGACCCCGTTTTTTTCCAAAATTCAAAAATGGTTACGACAATGAAGTTTTCACACAATCATGCAAATACCTCATAAGCCTTATGAAATCATTTAAACACATATTTCTACTTTGGATTTGTGGTCTCACACCACTATTTCGACTAGGCCCTAAACAGGTATGAAATGGGCTGACTTCGTAAGTCTATCGACTACAATCCATACAGCATCTTTCTTACTTGGTGTTAACGGTAAACCCGTTACAAAATCCATGGTAACTTGGTCCCATTTCCACTCAGGTACCATTATAGGTTGAAGCAAACCTGAGGGTGCTTGGTGCTCGACCTTTACTTGCTGACAAATCAAGCATCTTGAAACAAATTCAGAAATGTCTTTCTTCATACTCGGCCACCAGTATCGTTTCTTCAAATCATTATACATCTTGGTGCTGCCCGGATGTACAGATAAGCATCCGCTATGTGCCTCATGCAAAACTTTATGAATGAGCTCATCGTTCCTCGGTACACATACTTGGTCCCTGAACATTAAACATCCGTCTGAATTGATCCGAAATTCAGACTCAACATCTGACTCGCATTAAACTCTTCTTGTAACATCCCAAAGATGGGGCTATTTGGAATTAAATTATTTTTCTTATGTTTGAACCACTGTGATATTATTTATGGAATAATAAAGGTTAATTAAGGGTCTTGAGTAGGCTCGGTTTAGTAGAAATTTTTATTTGGAAGCTTTAAAGGTAAGGAGCCTTAACAAATAGGGGTTACAAGAATAAATAGGGGATTTATTGACACTAATAAGGCCTTGGTAAAGTGGCAAAAGGAGGGCCACTTAGGAGCTACATGTGACGCCACAATGGGTGAGGGAGAGCCTTGGTTCGAGTCACAAAATTCTCTCTTTTGCACCTTGATATGGACGGCATAGGAGGGAGAGATTTTCTCTCTTTAAACTCTTTTTATTATTTATTTAGATAATAAGATGATAAGAGATAATAAAGATATTAGTTGATTTTTATTTGGATTATTATAGTATTTTTATGTGAATAATATTTGAGTATTCAAAATTATTTGAGTGAGTGGCTAGGAGGATTTCAAGGAAATTGATAGATTTTGAACTCCTCATGAGAAGGTGGGACGGCAAGCTTAAGGGGGTTCGAATGCCTATAAAGCATCAACTCACCACCTTGTTTTCTTTTTAGCTATTAGCCGAATTTCCCAAAACTCCCTCATCCTCTATCTTTTCTTTCTTCTCTTTTTCCATTCTCTCCAAAACCGAAACTTCCATTAACATTCTTTTGGTTTTTTCCATTTACTGTTGCCAAAACATCAAAATCCTCTAACCCTCTTCTTTTGCGAAACTCTACTTCTCTTCCCATTATTTTCTTTCCTTCCTTTTGGCCGAATATACCTCTCTAGAGTGCCGAAATTCCCTTCTCCTCTTTGGAAACACTTTTGCTGAACACTAAAGGTGGTATAAGACTCTTCGGGACTTTCCTTTCAATCGGTTTCTGGGTAGGTAAGGGCATTAGCCAATGTTTTAATATTTTCTCTTATGTTCTGTCGATTTGGATGTGAGGAAAAGCCGAAATCCGGCATTTGGTAATAGTTCTGCTAACCTTTCTTTGAAATCGATGTCATCTAGGAATTTCGGGATCTTCCAAGCGATAGATTTAACTCTCTCGGTCTCTCATCAATCGAATTTGGGTAAGTGGTGGTAAGTGCCTACTTGTAATAGATTATTCTTCTAAGTGATTAAAAAGCCAGAAGGCTATTAAGTGGCTACTAATGGTTGTGATTACAGGAAGCAAAACCACTTGGAGTGTGGTGACGAGTGTTTTAAGACATTTGGGTAAGATTTCGGGTTCACAAGGAACCCTTCTCAATTTGGTTTGGCCGAATAGACCATAATACTAACCCATGTATTTGGTCGAATATAGGGACAAGTAGATCTAGGGTGGCCGACTTCTCTTTTTGGGATTTAGACGATTCAGTGGTGACAGGTGTGTACATACACACGTATAACTTGTTAATGTGCTGATTGTTGTGAATGCTATCTTGATTTTATGTAGCATTGGATAATATACCATATCGGTATAGATGGTGATTCAGGTAAGTACCTGTTAATATGAATTTGTTATTCGATGCTTTTGGGAAGCATGATGTATTGATACATGAGATTTAAGTATGTGATGACATGAAACATATACATATGTGACTGATGTGGGATTGATGAGTGGAGGGGGCAGTATTAATCGTGCCGACGGGCACCAGTGTTTTGGTAACACACCGTGACTACGGTCACCAGAGGTTTGGTACCTCCAGAGGTTTGGCACCTCATAGCGACTCCGTCCTGTGGTTAACACCACCGTGGGTTGGCCCCACTTGAGATATGGGATCGTCTGCCAGTGATTTGGTATCACACGATGGGTTGGCCCCATCAATCGATTCGTGTCTAACGACACCAGTGTTTTGGTAACACATCGTGACTATATGTCACCGGTGGTTTAGCACCACCGGTGGTTTGGTACCACAATGGGGTAGACGATGGCGTTTGGTTGGCTAGGTTGGGGTACATAATATTCTGCATATTAATTGTTATATGTTGTGTATGGAAATGTCTTTAAAACGGGGAAGGGTTACATACTGAGTCTTGGTGACTAACCTTCTTCTTTACGTTTTTCAGGTGACACGTAGATCGCGGATGTGGAGCCGGTTGACTCGAGGTGGCCATGCGGTGGATTTAAATTAAATGAACTTTAATGTTAGTTATGATAAATTTTATTTCCGGTTTTTAGTTTATTTGGATGTAATAAGGCCTCCTGATATTTTATTTTTTGTTATTTTTCATATGTCGAATAATTGTTTTAAACTATGATTATCAATATTAAATTAAAGTCACATGTTTTCCCAAATTAACACGAAAATGTTTTCATCGTGCCATCGGGCACACTCGATATTTTATAATAACTTGGTTGAATTAATTTTAAATAAATTCTAAGTAAGGTTTAACAAAACAATCAATTGAAAAGGTTTTCGGCAACTAAGAATTTTTACTTTCCAAAAGTGTTTTCCAAAATATTTTCCACTGTAGCAACTAGATTCGGCCATAGTGTTTGGGCCGGGTTTGGGTTGTTACAAAATTGGTATCAGAGCCAGTTCAAAGCTCGGCTGTGGGGGCCCAAGGCCCAAAAATGTTTTGGTAGGCCTTATGGAATGATTTTTGGTTTTTGAACAGCATGGCCCGAGTCTCCGGCACCGATCCGCCCAGGTAAGTACATCGAAACCTCTTTGTGAATTATATTCTGTAGAAGGGTAGGAAGCATGGAACGTAGATAGACTTATAGGAACTTGAACCCTAGGATTAGATTACTCAAACACATAAACAGAACATAAGACTTAAGGAACTAAACCAACCTATGACTTAGTCAATGAGCTAGGGTGTGGTAACCCCTGTACGCATGTCTAGGAGTGGATCCGGAAGAGCCTGGTATTTAAGCAGTCCTCGTGACTCACCTCCTCTTCGCAGGTATCCTACCTGGTGCGTAGCTTCGGTTCACCCTAACTCAGAGGGCTCAGTGGTGTGGTAACCTCTGTGCGCATGTCTAGAAAGGTTCGGTGAGAGCTTGGTATTTAAGCGGTCCGCGTGACCCACCTCCTCTTCACTCGAATTCTGCCTGGTGCGTAGCTTTGGTTCACCCTGACCAGGAGGGCTCGGTCATAGGCTAAACACAATGATTAAAACCCGAAAAGGGAATTAGCCATGTTTTCGAAAAAGAATGAAACAACAAACCCTAATGTTTTCAAAACTTGTGCAATAACTTTTTTTTCAAATCCGAGAACATTATTTTTACAACGTTTTTTCGAAAAACTTGATTGTGGAAAATTACAGAAATGCCCTTAGGGGGAGTAAAATTACTAAAATGCCCTCGGTTCATAAAATATCAGTTCAATGGTTTTGCTCAAAAATTTCAACTATTTTACAAATATTCAACAACTTAGCTTTGGAAATCATCAAGAAAATATTTTGGTTACGGAAAATTACAAAATACGCTCAGTAGGAAAAAGACGAAAATACCCATGGGTTAGAAATGGGCGAAATGTCCGATGAGCGAATAGGTATGGAAAGTATTAAGGAATGGATGCATGAACTTCTTTGTGCTAACTAGGATAGGAAAACTGAAACCTTGTTTGCTCGAAAGAATCTCTCGATTAAAACTCTATCCATAAAATTTCTTCGTGAATAAGAAAGTGGAACAAATGCTAACGCATAAAATTTTTCTTAATCGAGTTAAAAGCGCGGTAGATAGAATGAGTTCTAGAGGACGTGGGCCGTGGACGCGGTAGGGGTAGGATGACGGTGTCTGAACCCGCCAGGTCGGGACAAGGTTCTGAAAATGAGGTACCACCGCCACCACCACCTCCTACTTTTAGAGCCGAGGAGCGGGATCGGGCCGGTGGTGAGGCGGTATCGCAAGTCGCTTTGCGAGTCTTGGAGATGGTGGTCAGTGGTGGAAATTTGGGAGCTCGGAATCTGTCCCCGGCGACTCCGATCTAACGGAGCGGAGGTATTCCGGTGTGTCGTCGGAGTGGCACCCAGGCTGCGTGAGAATCATGGCTAGAGTCAACCCAGAAAGGATCATGGATGATCTTGACCGACCGAGGAAGAAAAGCTAAAAGGCGATGGTCGCTTTTAAAGGATGAAGCGTATCGATGGTGGCTTACGGTTCGAGACGGGGCTACAGCCAGATGATCCGACTTGGGAGTATTTCAAAACCACCTATCGGAAGAAGTATGTGGGTACCAAATACACCGACGCCAGCAGAAAGGCTTTTCCGGGATTAGTGCAAGGAACTAAGTCGATGTCGGAGTATGAGGCGGAGTTTTTAAGGCTGAGTAGGTATGCTAGAGGCATCGTGTCTCATCGAGCATGAGCGCCGTGTCCGCTTTGAGGACGGACTCGAGATGATTTGAGGTTACCGATTGCCCGCAAAGAGTTCGTGAGTTCTCATCTCTAGTGGAAAAGGCTAAGGTAGCCGAAGGGATGAAGGAGGCATGTGAGGCAAAGTTATAGTAGGAATAATCGTAAGAGAGGATTTGGTTCACCGGATCAAGTGGTAGTGTTCGAAAAAGGCTAGGCCAAGTGGGCCAAATCAGGTGGCAAGACCCACGACTACTAATCGTGAGGCCGACTCGGTGAACACGCTGTGGAAAGACCCATTGGGGAGGTTGTTGGACCGGTGATAGAGGATGTTTTGAGTGTGGGTCTTTGGAGCATCGTGTCGAGATTGTCCCCTGAAACTAGCTAAGAATCAGCCAGAGGCGTAATCATACTCGGGATAGAAATGTGGGACCACAGAGGGTCGTGGTAATGGCAGAGGGAAACAACGGTCCTAACCGAGGTCGTGGAACTCAGGCGAGAGGTTCAGGCAACACAGAGGCTAGGCGTACTGGCTTAGTTTACGCAGCTGTGAGGCGTCGCGAGGAGGTGACGCACCGGATGTCATAACCTGTATGTTTTAATTTTTGATCTTCCTTATGTTGCATTAATTGATGTGGGTTCGACGCTTTCGTACATTGCTAGTAGTGTGGTAGGAACTATGGACCTAAACTCAAACCGCTTCTAGGGAGATGACTGTAGTTAGCCCTTTAGGTCACTCAGTAGTGGTAGACAAACTTTATAGGGCGTACCCCTAGAACTTCAAGGGTAGTATTTGTGGTCGATCTGATGGAACTACCATTTGGGGAGTTCGATTTGATCCTTGGAATGGACTGGCCGGTTAAGTATCAAAGCGAATTTAGATTGCGCGGCTAAGCGCATGGTTCTTAAGGCAGTGAAGGTGATGAAGTGGTTATGATAGGGGATAGAAGGAATTACCTATCCAATGTGGTGTCCGCCTTGAAGGCTGAAAAGATGGTCAAGAAGGGTTGTGAGGCGTATTTGGTTCGAATCTGTGCTTTGGAAGCTAAGGGGTCAGTAGTTGGAAAGGTCCGAACGGTTGGGGAATTTGCTGATGTGTTCCCAGAAGAGCTTCCGGGTCTGCCTCCAGATCGGGAAGTTGAATTCGGTATAGACTTGCTACCTGGAACGGCACCTGTGTCTATAGCACTATACCGAATGGCACCAAAGGAATTGGTGGAGCTAAAGGCTCAAATTCGTGGAGCTCTTGGATAGAGGTTTATTCGACCAAGTATATCTCCGTGGGAGCACCTGTGTTGTTTGTCAAGAAGAAGGGAGCGGTTCTATGCGGATGTGCATCGACTACCGTCGCTTAAACAAGTTAACGATCAAAAACAAGTACCGTTGCCTCGGATCGATGATTTGTTTGACCAACTGGAAGGAGTGCGTCGGTATTCTCAAAGATTGACCTTAGGTCGTTATCATCAATTAAGGGTGAAGGAGGTCGATGTTCACAAGACGGCATTCCGAACTCGGTATGGGCATTACGAGTTCTTAGTGATGCCATTCTGGTTGACCAATGCACGGCGGCATTTATGGACTTAATGAATAGAGTATTTCAACGATGACTTGGACCAATTCATCGTGGTGTTCATCGACGACATATTGGTTTACTCAAAGACGGAGGAGGAGCATGACAAGCATTTGCGAGTGGTCCTACAAGTGTTGAGGAAAAGCGATTATACGCCAAATTCGGTAAGTGCAAATTTTGGCTTAGGAGGTGGCTTTCTTAGGTCATGTAGTATCACCAAGGGATTAGAGTAGACCCTCGCAAGATTGAAGCGATATTGGATTGGAAACCACCTAGGTCGGTGGTTTAAATCACGAAGTTTTCTGGTTTAGCGGGTACTATCGGAGATTCGTGGAAGGATTCTCTCTAATAGCAGCGCCGTTAACTAAGTTACTAAGGAAAGGTGTTCCATTTGTATGGACGGAGAAGCGACAAAGGAAGCTTTGATAAGCTAAGGAAAATTTTGACTAAGCTCGCTTTTAGTACAGCTGACTGAAGCGGGAAAGTTATTCACAGTCTATTGTGATGCATCTCACACCGGGTTTGGGATGTGTGTTGATGCGAGATGGGAAGGTAGTAGCCTATGCATCCCGTCGGTTAAGACCGCATGAGGTTAACTACCCAACGCACGACTTGGAGTTAGCGGCGATGCGTCTTTGCTCAAGATATGGAGACATTACCCTGTATGGGGAGAAGTCGATAGTCTACCGCGGATCACAAAAGCTTGAGGTATCTTCGACTCGAAGGATCCGAATCTGAGCGGCGTCGGTGGATTGAACTACTAAAGGACTACGATTGTTCAATCGAGTACCATCCGGGTAAGGCTAACGTGGTAGCCGGCGCGTTGAGCGGAAGGTTGTGACGGACTTAAGAGCAATGTTCGCTCGGTTGAGTCTATATGATGATGGGAGTCTTTTGGCGGAACTCCAAGTTAAGCCAACATGGATTGAGAGATTAAGGAAAAGCGATTAGTGGATGAAAGCTTGAACGCTAAGAGGGTACAAGTTCGGGATGGTGGTTTGGAAGGGTGCAGTGCGTCTAGTGATGGAGTGCTATGTTTTCAAGGGCGAGCATGCATGCGAAGGATGAAGAGTTGAGGCGGAAAATTCTCCATGATGCACATAGCAGCCCATATGCTATGCATCCGGAGGAAGCAAGATGTATGGAGATTTGCGAAAACAGTTTACGGTGGCCGGGGTTGAAGCGTGAGATAAGCGAGTTCGTAGGAAAGTGTCCGACATGCCCAGCAGGTTAAGGCTGAACATCGATTACCATCGGGACTACTTCAACCGGTAAAGATTCCTCAATGGAAATGGGAGAGGATCACCATGGATTTCGTTAGTGGGCTACCCCTCGCCCAACAAGAAGGATGCGCTTTGGGTAATTGTGGATCGCTTTGACTAAATCAATACTCACTTCATGCGCCGGTGAATGGATTACTCACTCCGAAGCTAAGCGAAGTTGTATGTGGGTGAAATAGTGAGGTTGCATGGTGTGCCATGATCGATTATCTCGGATAGGGATCCCGATTCACGTCAAGGTTCCGGAAAGCGTTGCATCAAGCTTTGGGTACACGTTTAGATTTCATCTGGCTTTCCATCCACAGTCGGCCGGACGGACAATGGAAAGGGTGATACAGATCTTAGAAGACATGTTAAGAGGTTGTGTCTTGGATTTTAGTGGTAGTTGGGAAGAGTACCTACCATTAGCGGAATTCGCTTATAACAATAGTTATCAAGCGAGTATTCGAGATGGCTCCATATGAAGCCCTATATGGGCGAAAATGCCGTACTCCTACATGTTGGACGGAGTTGGGGAACGACAAGTTCTGGGTCCGTAATTAGTAAGAGTAGACTCAAGACAAAGTCAAGGTGATTCGGTCTCATCTCAAGGAAGCATCGAGATAGGCGTAAGTCTTATGCCGATCTCAAACGCAAGGAAATGGAGTATGCTTTGTGGGAGACAAGGTCTTTACGAAAGTGTCGCCTTGGAAAAAGGTGTTGAGATTTGGGCGAAAAGGAAGCTAAGCCCAAGGTTCATCCGGGCCATATACAGCTTGTAAAGCGAGTAGGACCTGGTGAGCTTATCGCCTAGAGTTGCCGATGAATCGAATCGAGATCCATGACGTATTTCATGTGTCGATGCCTTTGAGGCAGTATCGGTCGATCCTTCATGCACGTTGTGCCAGAGCGCAAAATTGAGGTGAACTCGGATTTATCTTTTGAAGAAGAACCGTTCGAGATCTTAGATCGAGATGTGAAGGTTCTACGTGAAAGTCGATGCCCTTAGTGAAAGTGCTTTGGCGGAACCATGGTGTGGAAGAAGCTACGTGGGAATCTGAGGATGTATCGGCAGCAATACCCCCATCTGTTTTTAGCTAGGTAATTTCGAGGACAGAAATTTATTTTAAGGGGTAGAACTGTAACATCCCAAAGATGGGGCTATTTGGAATTAAATTATTTTTCTTATGTTTGAACCACTGTGATATTATTTATGGAATAATAAAGGTTAATTAAGGGTCTTGAGTAGGCTCGGTTTAGTAGAAATTTTTATTTGGAAGCTTTAAAGGTAAGGAGCCTTAACAAATAGGGGTTACAAGAATAAATAGAGGATTTATTGACACTAATAAGGCCTTGGTAAAGTGGCAAAAGGAGGGCCACTTAGGAGCTACATGTGACGCCACAATGGGTGAGGGAGAGCCTTGGTTGAGTCACAAAATTCTCTCTTTTGCACCTTGATATGGACGGCATAGGGAGGGAGAGATTTTCTCTCTTTAAACTCTTTTTATTATTTATTTAGATAATAAGATGATAAGAGATAATAAAGATATTAGTTGATTTTTATTTGGATTATTATAGTATTTTTATGTGAATAATATTTGAGTATTCAAAATTATTTGAGTGAGTGGCTAGGAGGATTTCAAGGAAATTGATAGATTTTGAACTCCTCATGAGAAGGTGGACTGCAAGCTTAAGGGGGTGCCAATGCCTATAAAGCATCAACTCACCACCTTGTTTTCTTTTTAGCTATTAGCCTAATTTCCCAAAACTCCCTCATCCTCTATCTTTTTTTCTTCTCTTTTTCCATTCTCTCCAAAACCGAAACTTCCATTAACATTCTTTTTGGTTTTTTTCCATTTGTGTTGCCAAAACATCAAAATCCCCTCTAACCCTCTTCTTTTACCGAAACTCTACTTCTCTTCCCATTATTTTCTTTCCTTCCTTTTGGCCGAATATACCTCTCTAGAGTGCCGAAATTCCTTCTCCTCTTTGGAAACACTTTTGCCAACACTAAAGGTGGTATAAGACTCTTCTGACTTTCCTTTCAATCGGTTTGATGAGGTAAGGGGCATTAGCCGAATGTTTTAATATTTTCTCTTGTGTTCTGTCGATTTGGATGTGAGGAAAAGCCGAAATCAGGCATTTGGTAATAGTTCGGCTAACCTTTCTTTGAAATCGATGTCATCTAGGAATTTCGGGATCTTCCAAGCGATAGATTTAACTCTCCGATCTCTGTCAATCGAATTTGGGTAAGTGGTGGTAAGTGCCTACTTGTAATAGATTATTCTTCTAAGTGATTAAAAAGCCAAGGCTATTAAGTGGCTACTAATGGTTGACGATTACAGGAAGCAAAACCACTTGGAGTGTGGTGACGAGTGTTTTAAGACATTTGGGTAAGATTTCAGTTTACAAGGAACCCTTCTCAATTTGGTTTGTGAATAGACCATAATACTAACCCATGTATTTGGTCGAATATAGGACACAAGTAGATCTAGGGTGGCCGACTTCTCTTTTTGGGATTTAGACGATTCAGTGGTGACAGTGTGTGTATACACACGTATAACTTGTTAATGTGCTGATTGTTGTGAATGCTATCTTGATTTTATGTAGCATTGGATAATATATCATATCGGTATAGATGGTGATTCAGTAAGTACACGTTAATATGAATTTGTTATTCGATGCTTTTGGGAAGCATGATGTATTGATACATGAGATTTAAGTATGTGATGACATGAAACATATACATATGTGACGATGTGGGATTGATGAGTGGAGGGGCGTGATTAATCGTGCGACGGGCACCAGTGTTTTGGTAACACACCGTGACTACGGTCACCAGAGGTTTGGTACCTCCAGAGGTTTGGCACCTCATAGCGACTCGTCCACGTGGTTAACACCACCGTGGGTTGGCCCCACTTGAGATATGGGATCGTGCGCGGTGATTTGGTATCACCACGATGGGTTGGCCCCATCAATCGATTAGTAATGTCTCACGGACACCGGTGTTTTGGTAACACATCGTGACTATATGTCACCAGTGGTTTGGCACCACCAAAGGGTTTGGTACCACAAATGGGTAGACATGGCGTTTGGTTGGCTAGGTTGAGGTACATAATATTCGCATATTAATTGTTATATGTTGTGTATGGAAATGTCTTTAAAACGGGGAAGGGTTACATATCGAGTCTTGGTGACTCACCTTCTTCTTTACATTTTTCAGGTGACACGTAGATCGCGGATGTGGGCGGGTTGACTCGAGGTGGCCATGCGGTGGATTTAAATTAAATGAACTTTAATTTTAGTTATGATAAATTTTATTTCGGTTTTTAGTTTATTTGGATGTAATAAGGCCTCCCGATATTTTATTTTTGTTATTTTTCATATGTCGAATAATTGTTTTAAACTATGATTATCAATATTAAATTAAAGTCACATGTTTTCCCAAATTAACACGAAAATGTTTTCATCGTGCCATCGGGCACACTCGATATTTTATAATAACTTGGTTGAATTAATTTTAAATAAATTCTAAGTAAGGTTTAACAAAACAATCAATTGAAAAGGTTTTCTGCAACTAAGAATTTTACTTTCCAAAAGTGTTTTCCAAAATATTTTCCATCAGTAGCAACTAGATTCGGCCATAGTGTTTGGGCGGGTTTGGGTTGTTACACTTCTAGCTTGCAAATCGCTGTCATCTTTCTGAGCCTCATAGATCTCTCGAAGGAACATCGGTCTAACCCTTAACTTAGCTAGAATGGTACCACCGTTGGTCAAAGTCATCTTTGTATTCATAACCCTCAAAGCGAATAAGGATTTTCTACATAAAGCATCGGCGACCACGTTCACCTTTCCCAGATGGTAATCAATGACCAACTCATAATCTTTTATCAACTCTAACCATCTCTGTTGCCTTAAATTCAATTCATTTTGGGTCATCAAGTACTTTAAACTTTTGTGATCGGTGAATATCCGACATTTTCACCATACAAATGGTGTCTCCAAATCTTCAATGCAAAGACAATAGCAGCCAACTCTAAATCATGCATCGGGTAATTCTTCTTATGTGGCTTTAACTATCTCAAGGCATATGCTATCACTTTACCCTCTTGCATAAGTACACACCCAATCCATTCAAGGACGCATCATTTGTAGACCACAAATTCTTTTCTCGATTCCGTTGTACTAGAATGGAGCCTCTGTCAACATTGCCTTTAGTTTCTCGAAACTCTGTTGACACTTTTCTGTCCATTCAAACTTTACGTCTTTCTGTAATAATCTTGTCATCGGTGTAGCTATCATAGAAAACCCCTTGGAAAACCGTCTATAATAGCCAGCTAGGCCCAGAAAACTTCTAAATGGTTCATACTCGAACTCATCGTTCATAAAATTTGATGCCAACGCCATATCCCAGATATGGTCTTACATGGGATCACCCCTTGATGCCGATGCTACATCCCAGATATGGTCTTACACGGGACCTTATAACTTGATGTCGATGCCATGTCCCAGACATGGTCTTACACAGGACCTTCTTTATTCAATACTAATACATGGGTAACCTCATTATTCCGAGTTTTTATCCGGAATTTCACATAACTTATTTTCACCATTTCCTCATCGAGGCTTCATCACTCGATTTTCATAGCAGTAACATACATTGTCATAATATTAAATAATTTCAAATATTGAACATTATGAAACTCTAACTTCATACAAACTTACCTCGATTCTCAAAATGTGTATAGATGCTCGATTTAGTCCTCGATTTTGTTCTTGCCTCGATTTCGATCTGGGCTTCGTGGTTCTTGATCTATGATAACAATTTCACTTGTTAAATACACACATTGACAAAATAGACTCATAATTCATATTTTGGGAAAATTACAATTTTGCCCCTAAACTTTTACATAATTACATTTTTGCCCCTAGGCTCGTAAAACTATTTTCATTCAACTTTCTTGTATTTCAAGCCTAGCCAAATCATATTCTCAACTACAGCAACCTTCAATTTCCACTATTTCACCCATGTATGACCATTTTTATAACTTTTACAATTTGGTCCTTTTATGCATTTTTCATGAAAATCACTTAGAAAAAGATGTTTATAGTACATTAAACTTTCATATTATTCCATAAAACATCAAAATACATGCATTTCATACATGGGTAAATTTTTAAACATGAACCCTAGCTCAAAATATAGCTAGAAATAGCTAAACCGAGCTACGAGGGTCTCAAAAATACGAATAACATTAAAAACGGGGCTAGGATGCACTTACTATCAAGCTTGGAAGTTGAAGAAACCCTAGCTATGGCTCCTTGCAAATTTCAGCTAAGGGAGAAGAAGATGGACACCATTTTTGACTTCTTTTTCCCTTTTTAATCTTTTATTTACCAAATGACAAAAATGCCCTTAATGCCCCTTTCTTGAGATTTTTCCTTCCCATGTCCATTTTTGTCCCATATAATGGTCTAATTGCTAAATAAGGACCTCTAGTAATCTTTATAATTCTATTTCATACTTAAATCTTCTAGAATCTCATATTTTCCAATCCTTGCAATTTAGTCCTAATGGACAATTTATTCACTAATTAATAAAATTCCTTCATGAAGTTTTCACACAATCATGCAAATACCTCATAAGCCTTATGAAATCATTTAAACACATATTTCTACTTCGAATTTGTGGTCTCGCACCACTATTCTGACTAGGCCCTAAATCGGGGTGTTACATGATCTATATGAATTCAAAATTGACTTATTTATTCATCTACTCGTTCAATTAAACCAAAAATACACATTTGGGCATTTTTACACATTAGCCCCTAAACTTTTGCATTTAATCAATTTAGTCCCTATTTCACAAATACACAAAATTTATACAATTCAACAAAACCCATTCTTGGTCGAATTATATATAGGTCCCAGTAGCAGCCCAAAACTTTCATTTATTTCACATTTTTACCTCATAATTTTACATTTTACAATTTAATCCCTTTTTGACATTTTGTCAAAAATCACTTTACAAAACTAGTAAATCTATCAATAAACCTTCATAATCTATCATCAATCATCAAATTACTCAAGTATTCAATAATGGCAACATGTTAAATCTTTAACAATTTTGAAATCTAAGGTGCAGGCTAGCTAGAATATGAAGCAACGATCTCAAAAACGTAAAAATCATTAAAAATGGACAAAACACATACCTATTTGAAAGAAAAGAAGATGGCCGAACCCTAGCTTTCTTTTTTTCTCAAAGAATCGGTTTGTCTTCTCTTTTTGGAGAAGATGAACACAAATTATGTGTTTTATTTTTATTAAATTATCATTTACCATAATAACCTTAGTATTAAAACATTAAAATTCATTTATACATGTCCATTAAAGTCCACTTACCTTTCAAATGGTTTAATTACCATTTAAGGCCATCATATTTAAAAGTCAAAGCTATTTGACACCTTTAACAAGTATAATGCAACTTTTGCATTTTAAGCGATTTAATCCTTTTTATCAAATTAACCAACCAATCGATAAAATTAGCTCACGAAATTTTCACACATATCAAATAACATGCTGTAAATATCAAAAATAATATTAAAATAAATTTTTGACATCGGATTGGTGGTTTCAAACCACTATTCTGATTTAGCTAAAACCAGGCTATTACAATCAGTCAAGAAAGCCACCAAGCCTGTTGAAGAACACTCATCCTCTGCAACTGCAGTTCATGAATCGGAACCATCCATGCCAACGGAGAAAAAAGAGCCTGTGATCTTTTTAATGAAAGCGGCCAATGACCGGTTTCAAGACAACATTTTGAAGCGAAACTTCCACCCAGAACAGGGCATTCTCGTTTCGCAATAGCAAGACTTGGGAAAGAAAGTCTACAAAACCATCTCTAAGTTGATGTGGGAGAGGAGGAAGTCCGTGTTGCAGTTATGAACGAGAAAGCCGAGGAAGAAAATATTGAGAAAGAAGTCATTTGAGAAAGAATTTCTCGAGAACATTGTCAATGCATCCGAGTTTGTGGATGCAACTATTGATAATCTGGAGCTAGATGGAGCTAGACCGGCGGAAGCTACAGAGGTAACCAGTGAGGAGCACCACAACTCATTGGCGATAGTGGTCTATACCGGACCACTCAAGGTAACCCCTACTACACAAGAAGCAACTAATGATGCTGGGGTAACACCAGAAACTGAGGAGCGATTCGAGGACCATGCGACGCCTAAAGAAAAGAAGAGAAAGTGCTCCAAAGACAAAAAGCACAAGAAGGAGGAGAAAAAGATAAGGAAGAAGAAACATCATGCAACCACATTGATGGCCGAAGAAAATTGAGTTAGTTTATTTTAAGTTTTAACTGTAGTATTCATGCATTGCATGTAGCTGTAATTTTCATTTTGTTAGTGCACATTGTCGTTGCATTTTTATTGTCATTGCATTTTAATGTTAGTGCATTGGGGACAATGCAAACTTTAAGTTTAGGGGAATGCATATGGGGTTTGGAAATATACCCACAATTCAAAAAAAATTGAGTTTAATGAAGCATGCAAGGTTTATTTATGGTTAATGCAAATGTGTTTGAAAATTTTTTGTTACATTCGATGCTTAATTCTTGAATCATGTGAATTATCAATGAATGAGTTGGATAAATTTGACTGAATGTTGTATCTTTAATGCTTTGATGAATGATTTGGGTTGCATTAGTAATGGATGACTAGTAGCATTCCTTGAATCTTGAATGAATCTGCCTTTTACATTTACTTATAAATATAGTTATGAATAAAAGACACTCCAAAATGGGTGTATTGTGAAATGTTAAAGAGGGAACACTCCAATCCAAGCATTAGAAATATGAATCTAGCCAAAAGCTGTCGCTACATGAGTGTGTGTCGGGGCAATTACGTACTTCATGGGGGTTTGTTGCACTACATCGTTACTTCTCAGGAACAAGGGTACAGTAAGGCAACGATATCCCTTATTCAAAAAAAAAGAAGACATATTTATGATCTTCATAGATACTTAGTATTGTACAATAAATGTTGTATTGGTAGATAGAATTTAGGCTTTAAAGCATAATTATGGTTTTGATAAAGTTGCAATCTTATTCATTCATACTTATGTATTTTCGATGCAATATTCTTTCATCTGAATGTGACTCATTCATTGGGATTTTAGGTGATTCAAGTTGCTAGAATGATCATTTGCCTTAGTGAATTCTTTTGTAGCCTTGCTAGTTTCTGTTTTACTAGAGGACAAGTAAAAACTGGAGTTTGGGGTGTGATAGTACTAGAAAGAACATATGTTTTCTCCCTACTTATTGGTTAATTTGTCCCCATTTAGTTATCTTTAGCACATATTTTAGCATTTTTAGTTCAGTAAATTGCATTTTATAACTTAGTGGATCTTAGCCAATTTATCCTTAATTTTTTTCATGTTTTGGTACTAATGTCGCTGTATGAGTATTTCCAGATTCTGCCAAGAATTGTCGTCGCACCTGATAGCTGTTCGGATAAGAACAAAAATGTGTAAGCTGTCCAGTCTGGTACAACTAACTTGTACGTACAGAGGCAGCATGATTCTAATGAAAGGACACCTGTGTTATTTGGATAAATATTAATATTCACATGAAAAGGAAAAAAGAAGGGAGGAGGCTTTTTGGGGGGTATCATCTTCTTCAACCTATCTTTTGAAGCTTTTCGGCTATGGCGGTGTAACAGCCCGTTTTAAGTCAAATCAAAACAATGGTTTCGAAACCACAAATCTAAAGTCAAAATATTTATTTTATTATTTTATTAAATTTTACAGCATGATAGAATTATTGTGTGAAATTTTTGTAAAGAAATTTTACTGTTTGAATGGTTAATTCGAGAAAAAGGACTAAATCGCGTAAAGGGTAAAAGTGGAGTTCTATTAGCTAAAAGTATCTAATAGCTATAGAACCTTAAAGTTAAGGTCCTTAAGTGGTAATTAGACCATTTTAATTGTGAGTGGACAAAGATGGACAAGCATTAAGTGATTTTTAAGTTATATTAATAAGGTTAATTTGGTAATATGTTTAATAAGGTTAATTTAATTAAAACAAAACCAAAATATTTTCTTTCATTCATCTTTCTAAACCGTGTATGGAAAAGAAGAAAGCCATTTTAAGGCTTGAAATATTCGGCCACTTCAAGATCAAATTATAAGTCCGTTTTTGCTCGATTTTTAATAATTTCTATGTTTTTGTGATCGTTGTTTCAGTATTCTAGCTAGCTCGTGACCTTAAATTTCAAAACTTTTAAAGATTTATCATGTTTCCATTGTTGAATACTTGAGTAATTTGATGATTTATGATAGATTTGGAAGGTTTAATGTTAGATTAATAGTTTTTGTAAAGTGATTTTTGATAAAAATGTCAAAAAAGGGTTAAATTGATAAAATGTGAAATGTGGTGGCTAAAAGTGTGAATAAATTGAAAATATGGGCTGCTAGTAACATGTATTAAATTCGGCTAAGCATGGGTTTGTACTAAATTGCATGAATTTGCAATTTTATGTGATAAGGACTAAATTGTAAAAATGTGAAAGTTTAGGGGAAAATGTGTAAAATAGCCCTAATATGTGTTTTGGACTAAATTGAATAAATAAGCTGATTTTGATAATATATAGATCAAGATAAGTCGAGATTGGGATTAGATCGGGGAAAAGGAAAAGTGGACGAATAGTCAATAATTTCCATTCGAGCAACTTGAGGTAAGTTCGTATAATTAGAATCGAACTTTTAAATACTTGTAATTATTTGAAATGAATGTATGTAATTGAGTAAATGATCTACTTGAGATTTAAATGCCTTATTGATATAGTCCGATGGTTTCCGAGCCCCGTTTGAATAGTAGGAATTCGTAGGATACGAGTGACATGTCACTAGGGTTACCGGATTAGGTTGAGATCTGCATGTGTTGCGGGCTCACCGCACTCGTATGAGCTTATCGATATATCACTTCGTAAAAGCTTCTGTTTTGACTTTGTCTGAGCTTACCGTTTCAGCTCAATAGAGCTTCTTGTCCATCACTCAAATGATAATGAATCGATTTAATTCACTCGATTTATATGTAAAGTATATCACTCGAGTATCCTCGATATTCTAATAGGTTCAACGGGCATAAATTCTGTTATTGGTTATGTGAAAAAGCTATGTGTTATACGGATGAATTACTTTGGTTATATAAATGGATTATCGATTATATGAATGTGAATGAATTGTTACATGTGTTATATATGTTACATGAATTTGGTATGAAATAATACATTAATGTATGAAATTAAGATAAAGGTTGATTATATGTACTTATGAGACTAACATATTGATGAATGCTTGTGTATAGGCATTTGGCAAGTGAATTTGATATAATTTGTTTAATTGTTTGATTATGTATAAATGGTAAGTTAAATTTTGAATTATACGGGCTTACTAAGCTATAAAGCTTACTCGGTTTCTTTTCCATATTTTATAGAGGTTCGATAGTTTGCTCGATTCGGATAAGTCGGAGTTACGCATCACACTATCCAGTTGTCGATTGGTACCTTTGAACTTATGGATATATGTAAATATGGCATGTATAGGCTAGTTATAAGATGATAGTTATGGTTATTTGAGATAGTGATTTTGGTACATGTTGTGGTAAAAGATAAAGCCATGTGGTTTGGCTTAACTTGGTATAATGTTTTGGTTGTGTATAAGTATTCAAATATGGTATGTTTTGGCAAGTAGTAGATGGAATGGAAATATGCAAATGTTGTCTTGATATGTGGTAGGCATATGAATGAAAAATGCATGATATTAATTTAGGTATTTGAATACTATGTTGAATTGGTATAATATGTGTATGAAATGTTATGGATTGGTCGCCTATTGAGTTATAAAATGTGGCATAATATGCTTGTGCAGTATGTAAAAAAAAAAATAGGGTGGCAAATTGGCTTAGTCAATGGCCTATTTTTTTGTCCATACGCAGAGACACACGGGCGTGTCTCAGCCGTGTGTGTGACAATCGGTCATGTTGCACGGCCGTGTCCCCCCAGTGTTGATATTAAAATGAAGTCGTGATATACTACACTACGGTCTCACACACGCGCGTGTGACCGACCGTGTGTGGTACAAGTCGATATACCCCCTAATTGGCACACGCTAGCACATGGGCGTGTGATTTGGCCGTGTTGCATAAGTCGATATACCCTACGGTTTGCACGGTGTGCACACGGCGTGTGTGGCCACTTTGAAGGGCACACGCTGAACACGCGGGCGTGTGGTTGGCCGTGTGACCCAAGTCGATATGTATCCCTTGTTTCACTCGTCCGGTGACACGGGCGTGTCTAGTGGCCGTGTGAGACACACCGCCACACTGCGAGGCGTGTCCCTGTTTGAAGCAAAATTTTTCTAAGTTTCCCAAATTTGTTCACGAATTATCTGTTTAGTCTCGAGCTATTTCTAAAGCATGTTTAAGGCCTCATAGTCTATTATAAGAGACAAATTGATTGAGATTGAATGATGATTGTATGATTTGATCTAATGTATGAGAAAAGTACAGCTTATATGTGTTATAAGTCCTGTAATGCTAAGTAACCCTATTCCGGCGTTGAATTGAGGGGTGTTACAGAGCGACTTAAGCCTCCTACGGGGTGAGCAGACGTGAAAGGGATGCAGATTAGCTCTGACGAGGGGCTCTGAGTGCGACACAAGAGGAGTTGAGAGATCAAGTTGAGATTTTCTAGGAATAGTACTTCCACTTGTTTCTTTTATTTTATTTTCTAAACGTTGGTGATTACTTTCTATTTCATGTTTGTGCGGAAGTATACATGATTTAAAGTTAAATGTTATTTTATTCAATCTTGCTTCTACTTTTTTAATCTTTTGGTTTGAATGTTTTAGCATGAAAGTGTTATTGCGAGTCCTTGACATTGGAAAGTGCAAATGACGATTCAAGCTAACAAGCATGACAACTAAGTTGCTTGAGGATTAGAGGAATTTAATCCACTTGTTCTTAATAGTGTTCCATTGCCATCATCGGAAGGTGTGGCTAATGTGTATGTTTAAGTCTTAAATTAAATATAGAAGTTAAGGTTGGTAAGATATTCATTGCAATTTAATGCATCGACAATCACCTATCCTTTTATACCTTGTGAGCGATTAGTATTCTATTGAATATTCACGTTGGAGATCCCAGATTTATCATTATCATATTTTATCTTATTGTTTTCAAGTTATTGCTTCGACAACTATTCTCACAATTTATCTCGTTTCTATTTATTTATTGCACTGACATTAATAGACAAAAGACAACCATCCTTGTGGGATCGATGCTCTGATAAACTCTGTCTACTATACTTGCATTGACGATTATGTATGCGCACATTATTATTGCCGTGACGTTAAAAAGTCGATCACTATGATATATGAAAGATATGAAAGATATGAAAGTCCGTTGGATTTAATTGATAAGTCCGCCAGGAATGAGCTATTTGTTTATGTGAGTCCGTACGTGCAAGATACGACCGTCCGTCTGGAATATCTTATACGTGGAAGTCCGTCAAGACTATCTTATAAGTAGGATTCCGCAACGAAGGGATATGCTTGCCTGAGTCTGCCAAGAATGTCTTCGCTCTCTTGTAATCTATTATTATGTGTGGAACAAAAGGTACAAGCTATTTGTAAATGCGTGTTCGAATATGAAAGTTATGTAAGTCATAACGTGTGATTCAACAAATAGAGGATTTGATCTTAAGATTCCATTTACATGTAATCTATTTCAAAGAGAAGACCTCAAGAATGGGTTCGATTATTATTGAAAGCAGGCAAGATGAGATAGACCGTCGATATGTGTACTTGGATGAGATGAGTAGAGTTTCATTATTAATCCATAATAGGGTCT
>JAOWAD010000097.1:52500-69797 GCA_025698515.1 Gossypium sturtianum | reverse complement strand
CGGTAGTACTTCGTTCAGTTACGTATTGCTCGTGCGTGAGCATCGCGGTGGACCATCGCAATGCTTTGTTTTAATTAAGCGGTCCAGTTCCCTTGTCCGTACCGGTTACGAGTCATCGATGAAGCGCTGGGAAGGCCCCGAAGGCCAGTTCGATCAGTCCCACCGGCCAAACGCGGTGACCGCTCTACGTTGCGATAGCGACTCGAAGCGATCTGCCGGCGGCCAAGCGTGAGTTCGGGGCTTCCAGGACCCCGTGCCCGACCCTTCTCAGAGCCAATCTTTTTCCGAGGTTACGGATCCATTTTGCTGACTTCCCTTGCCTACATTGTTCCATTGACCGCAGGCTATTCACCTTGGAGACTGGATGCGGTTATGGGTACGGCCAGGCGCGGGCGGCACTCGGTCCTCCGGATTTCAAGGGGCGCGGGAACGCACGGACACCACGCGACGTGCGGTGCTCTTCCGGCCGCTCCGGACCTACCTCCGGTGAGCCGTTTCCGTGGTGGGCAGGCCGTTAAAATGCAAAAGATAACTCTTCCCGAGGCCCCGCCGACGCCTCCGGACTCCTAACGCTGTCGCCCGCCCGCGCCCCGCTTCAAGAATTTTAACCCGATTTCTTTCTGAAGCTCATACCGACGCGCTTATCGGACAGAGCTTCCCCGCTCTTAGGATCGACTAACCCATGTGCAAGTGCCGTCACATGGAACCTTTCCCCTATTCGGCCTTCAAAGTTCTCATTTGAATATTTGCTACTACCACCAAGATCTCGCACCGACGGTCGCTCGCCCGCTGGCTCGCGCCTCGGGTTTCGCGGCGACCGCCGCGCCCTCCTACTCATTGGGTCCTCGCCCTTGCCCCGACGGCGGGTATAGGTCGCGCGCTAAGCGCCATCCATTTTCGGGCTAGTTGATTCGGCAGGTGAGTTGTTACACACTCCTTAGCGGTTTCGACTTCCATGACCACCGCCCCTGTTGTCTTAATCGACCAACACCCTTGTGGGTTCTAGGTTACGCGCAGCTGGGCACCGTAACTCCAGCCTTCCGGCTCATCCCGCACGCGCGCTTACCAAAAATGGCCCACTTGGAGCTCTCGATTCCGCAGCGGCTCAACGGCGTGCCATGCTGGGCCCTACCTATTTAAAGTTTGAGAATAGGTCGAGGGCATTGCACCCCCGATGCCTCTAATCATTGGCTTTACCTGATAGAACTCGCTAAGGGCTCCAGCTATCCTGAGGGAAACTTCGGAGGGAACCAGCTACTAGTGTTACGGGTCAGAATTCTAGACCCATGACCATGGCGCGGGAAACTGCCCCTGAAGATAGACAAAAGATATTGGGGGCGACAGCTGGGATACACTAGGCCGAAAGTGACCTGGTAATCCCTCAAATTAAGGGGGAATATTCCCGTCCCCTAAATTATGGAATATGTCCGTCCCTAAAATTGAGGAACATGTTGCCTAAATCAAGGAGCTATGCTTAACAATTGATGTAAATACATCTTGACCGTTGGCTTGGGGGGAGCTCCACTATAAATAGAGAGCCCACCCCTCACTTGTAAGCATCCGGAGAGTGTGTTTATTCTTGTGAATAAGAATCTTAGAGCATTCACTCAAACTCTTTGCTCAACTGTTCTTATTTCTTTGTAGCCTTCGTTCATCTTTCGTGACTACCTTTTACTTTGTTCTTCGTGGATTCTTTAGACAAGTTCTATTAAAACCTCAGTTGTCACAACTCAGGCTGACTTAGGCATTCGCAGTACAAATAATTTGCCTAAGGCCGTACGGATTGCTAGTGAAATCCCTAGCCCCGTGACAGTTGGTATCAGAGCCGGTCCGAAGTCTCCATCGAAAGATGTCGAAAGAAGTTGCTGAGAATATGGAAGCAGTCGAGACTCGTGGGAGGGCTAGGAAAGCTAGCCGTTCAAGGGACATACTCTCGGCTTTGGAGGATCACGTCGTCACTCTCGAGGAATCCATGAGGGAAACTAAGGAGAGGATTGATGATGTCGATAATCAGCTTAATGATGGGTTGCAATCTATGCAAGAGCAACTCAAACAATATGTGTTGGACTTTGTCGGAAAACTAACGAGAAAGGATGACGTCATTGAGGCTAGAGTGACTAGCAAGACTGACGCCATTGAGACAACGATGACAGCCTTGAAGGAGGAGATTGCGGAGCTCAAGAGTGAACTCACAATCTGTAAGGCTGCCTTGGGCCGTGGAGGGTTGGCCGCTGTCGCACCCAAGCCCAGTGTTGATGTCCCCAAACCAAAGGAGTTTAAGGGGACAAGGTCCGCAAGAGATGTCGATAACTTCTTGTGGGGAATGGAACAATACTTCCGTGCCAAGGGAATCACGGAGGATGCCACTAAGGTAATTACTGGTGCCATGTATTTTACTGATGTTGCCTTGTTATGGTGGCGGCGTAGGTCCGCTGATGTGAGACGTGGTGGGACGAAAATTGAAACTTGGGAGGAGTTTCAATGTGAGTTCAAAGCTCAGTTTTATCCAGAGTATGCTGAGGATGAAGCTCGAGCAAAGTTGCGTCGGCTTTCGCAACAAAGCACAGTGAGGGAATATATGCGAGAATTTAGTGAACTTATGCTCCAAATCTCAGATATGGGGGAGAAAGAGGCATTCTTTTCCTTCATGGATGGATTGAAACCTTGGACGAAGCAAGAGTTGCAGCGACGAGGAGTTCAGGAGCTTACCAAGGCCATGTCTGTGGCTAAATCACTGACGGAATTCGTTGGGAAGAAAGACAGGATTGAGTCTTTAAAACCCAAATTCAATCAAAGAGGAAATAGTGGGGGAGACAAGGAAAGGACCCCTAAAGGTGGAAACGGTAAAAAGCCTTGGGAAGACAGAAATGGTGGGCCTATAAAATGCTTCCGTTGTGATGGCCTCCATTTTATCAAGGATTGTCCAAAGAAAACTATCCTCTCTGCCATGGAAGCCAAAGAGGATTCAGATGTAGAGGAAAACAATCTTGGTTCGATACTAGGGGGTGTCGAAGACAAGAAGAGTCATGGGCTATTATTTGCGGACATCTTAGTTGCGGGACGCAAGTGTAATGCACTAGTAGACACAGGGGCATCCTATTTGTTCATGTCGGAAGGGGCCGCTCACAAGCTTGGCCTCAAAATTGAGAATGAGCCGGGACGAATCAAAACAGTGAACTCAAAAAGTGTTGCAATCAAGGGGGTTGCAAAGGGAGTAGACATTCAACTTGGCGATTGGATTGGCAAGTTATCTATCAAGGTAATACCCCTTGATGATTATGATTGTGTAATTGGGCTAAGTTTCCTTGTTCAGGTTAACGCGACTATTCGTCCTTCTGATAATTACATGGTGATTTCGGATTCAAACCATCCTTGTATGGTGAGACTAACAAGAAAGGGAAGCCTAGAAGTAAAGACGTTGTCTGCGATCCAGTTTGCTAAGGGAATACGTAGAGATGAAATCTCTTATTTAGCTGCCTTAAAGATGGAGGAAACTGTTAAGTTCGTTGGTGAGATCCCAAAGGAAGTGGACCAAATATTGTAATCCTTTCGAGATGTGATGCCTACAAAGTTGCCTAAGAGCTTACCACCTAAAAGAGAGGTGGATCATAAGATTGAGCTGGTGTCTAACACGGTGCCGCCAGCTAGGGCCCCATATCGCATGTCCCCACCGGAGTTGGAAGAACTACGGAAACAATTGAAAGAGCTCTTAGATTCGGGATTCATTAGGCCGTCCAAATCTCCGTATGGTGCACCAGTGTTGTTCCAAAAGAAACACGATGGGTCGTTACGAATGTGTATCGACTACCGGGCCCTAAACAAGATTACTGTGAAGAATAGATACCCTATTCCCCTTATTGCAGACTTGTTTGACCAGCTTGGTAGTGCCAGATGGTTTACCAAGTTGGACTTAAGATCTGGATACCATCAAGTTCGGATAGCCGAGGGGGACGAGCCAAAGACAGCTTGTGTGACGCGGTATGGTTCATTTGAATTCTTGGTGATGCCCTTTGGACTCACGAATGCCCCAGCTACATTCTGCACCTTGATGAATAAGGTACTTCAACCGTTCCTTGATCGTTTCGTGGTTGTTTACCTTGACGATATTGTAGTGTACAGCAAGTCGCTCGAAGAACATGTGGAACATTTGAGGGAAGTGTTCCAAACCTTGAGGGAAAATGAGCTATTTGTCAAAGAGGAGAAATGCTCGTTTGCCCAACGAGAGGTGCCCTTCTTAGGCCACCTTGTGGGAGGCGGCAAGATCCGGATGGATGATAGCAAAGTTCGAGCCATTATCGAATGGGAGACCCCAACCAAGGTGACTGAATTGAGATCCTTTCTTGGGTTGGCAAATTACTATCGACGCTTTGTTGAGGGCTATTTCAAAATTACAGTGCCCTTAACAGACATGTTGAAAAAGGGTAAAGCATGGGACTGGAACCCTCAATGTGAGAATGCCTTTAATCGATTAAAACAAGTAATGACAAGGGAGCTCGTACTGGCATTATCGGATTGCTCGAAACCATATGAAGTACACACGGATGCCTCAGACTATGCCATTGGGGGAGTGCTGATGCAAGAGGGACATCCAATTGCATTTGAAAGTCGGAAGCTTAATGAGACCGAGAGAAGATATACGGTCCAAGAAAAGGAGATGACCACTGTGGTGCATTGTCTGCGTATATGGAGGCATTACTTGTTAGGTTCTAGGTTTGTGGTCTTTACTGATAATGTTGCCAACAGTTACTTCCTAACCCAAAAAAAGTTGTCTCCCAAACAAGCTAGATGGCAGGTTTTTCTGGCAGAATTCGATTTCACAATGGAATATAAGCCAGGGAATGCCAACAAAGTGGCTGACGCACTTAGTCGAAAGATGGAATTTGCGGCCATCAGCCAACTTGATGACTCCTTATTGGGGCGCATTCGAGAGGGATTGACCCACGACCCTACAGCCAAAAGCTTGATTGAGCTCGCGAAAGAAGGGAAAACGAGGAGATTCTGGCTTGATGGAGAGTTGATATACACTCATGGGCACCGCCTCTATGTGCCCCATTATGGGATGTTGCGCAAAGAAGTCATGAAGGAATGTCATGACCCAAAATGGGCTGGCCATCCGGGAATACATCGTACTGCGGCCCTTTTGGAAGATCGTTTTTATTGGCCTCACATGGACAAAGATGTGGAAGCATATGTGAAGACTTGTCTAGTGTGCCAACAAGACAAGGTTGAATTAAAAAGCCCAGCAGGTTTGCTACAACCCTTGCCCATTCCGGAAAGACCATGGGAGAGCGTATCCATGGATTTTATTGTTGGCTTGCCAAAGTCTGATGGGTTTGCAAGCATTCTCGTTGTGGTGGATAGGTTTTCAAAGTACGCGACATTCATTCCCGCCACCAAGGAATGTCACGCTGAGGAGGCAGCCCGCTTATTCCTTGGGCATGTGGTAAAATATTGGGGAGTGCCAC
The DNA here is from genome assembly GCA_025698515.1 of Gossypium sturtianum. NCBI lineage: Eukaryota > Viridiplantae > Streptophyta > Magnoliopsida > Malvales > Malvaceae > Gossypium > Gossypium sturtianum. The sequence continues at coordinate 64,332 of JAOWAD010000097.1, read as the reverse complement.
ATTCGATCATCAGTGATCGAGACGGGCGATTCACGGGTCGGTTCTGGATGGAACTGTTCAAACTAATGGGATCAGACCTAAACTTCTCCACAAGCATGCACCCACAAACAGATGGGCAAACAGAGCGAGCGAATGCGTTGTTGGAAACGTATCTTCGACATTATGTAAGTGCAACACAGAGGGATTGGCCAAAGTTATTAGATGTGGCCCAATTTTCGTACAACTTGCAACAGAATGAGTCTACAAATCAAAGCCCCTTCGAGATCACGACAGGTCAACAGCCCCTCACACCAAATGTTGTTGCGACCCGTTATACTGGGCCAAATCCTACAGCTTATCGATTTGCGAAGGATTGGCAGGAGAAAAATGATTTGGCAAGAGCTTGTCTACACAAGGCAAGCAAGCGTCATAAAAAGTGGGCGGATCAAAATCAAAGAGATGTGCAATATCAAGTAGGGGACTTAGTCCTTGCCAAACAACACTCAATGTTGTGATATACGGGTCTACACAGAGGACTTGTGCGGAGGTATTAAGGGCCATTTAAAGTTCTGAAGAGAATAGGGAAGGTAGCCTACAAGCTTGATTTACCAGAAAAGTTTAAGGTTCATCCCGTGTTCCATGTAAGTATGTTGAAGCCATTCCATGGGGACCAAGAGGATCCAGATCGGGGCAAGTCGAAACGAGTACCAATGGGGGTAAGGGTCTCGTACGAACGAGAAGTTGAAAACATTGAAGCAGACCGGGTGATCAGACAAAAGTATCAACGGCCGCGACGCGAATACTTGGTTCGTTGGAACGGTCTTCCAGATAGTGAGATGAGTTGGGAGCCTGCTGAAGCATTATGGCAGTTCCAAGAAAAGATAAGTCAGTTCCATGAGGGGGATGCGACGAGGACGTCACTATTACAAGTGGGGGAGAATGTCACGGGTCAGAATTCTAGACCCATGACCATGGCGCGGGAAACTGCCCCTAAAGATAGACAGAAGATATTGCGGGCGACAGCTGGGATACACTAGGCCGAAAGTGACCTGGTAATCCCTCAAATTAAGGGGGAATATTATCGTCCCCTAAATTACGGAATATGTCCGTCCCTAAAATTGAGGAACATGTTGCCTAAATCAAGGAGCTATGCTTAACCATTGATGTAAATACATCTTGACCGTTGGCTTGGGGGGGAGCTCCACTATAAATAGAGAGCCCACCCCTCACTTGTAAGCATCCGGAGAGTGTGTTTATTCTTGTGAATAAGAATCTTAGAGCATTCACTCAAACTCTTTGCTCAACTATTCTTATTTCTTTGTAGCCTTCGTTCATCTTTCGTGACTACCTTTTACTTTGTTCTTCGTGGATTCTTTAGACAAGTTCTATTGAAACCTCAGTTGTCACAACTCAGGCTGACTTAGGCATTCGCAGTACAAATAATTTGCCTAAAGCCGCACGGATTGCTAGTGAAATCCCTAGCCCCGTGACACTAGACGGTTCGATTAGTCTTTTGCCCCTATACCCAAGTCAGACGAATGATTTGCACGTCAGTATCGCTGCGGGCCTCCACCAGAGATTCCTCTGGCTTCGCCCCGCTCAGGCATAGTTCACCATCTTTCGGGTCCCGACAGGCATGCTCTCACTCGAACCCTTCTCAGAAGATCAAGGTCGGTCGGCGGTGCACCCGTGAGGGATCCCGCCAATTAGCTTCCTTACGCCTTACGGGTTTTCTAGCCCGTTGACTCGCACACATGTCAGACTCCTTGGTCCGTGTTTCAAGACGGGCCAAATGGGGAGCCCGCAGCCGACGCCGAGCACGCAGTGCCGGCGACGCCCGAGACGGCGCATGCCGGATCCACGATCGAGGAGACGACGTCTCCACAGCGTATCAAAGGCCCGGCTTGGGCCGCCACGACCCACGTCGGTCCACGCCCCGAGCCGATCGACGGACCCTCTCGCCGTTCCACATCCGGCACCGGGCGCATCGCCGCCCCCATCCGCTTCCTCCCGACAATTTCAAGCACTCTTTGACTCTCTTTTCAAAGTCCTTTTCATCTTTCCCTCGCGGTACTTGTTCGCCATCGGTCTCTCGCCTCGTGTTTAGCCTTGGATCGGAATTTACCGCCCGATTAGGGCTGCATTCCCAAACAACGGCTTCGTGAAGAGACCTGCGTGGTGCGACAGGTCCGGCCGCACGACGGGGCTCTCACCTTCTCCGACGCCCCTTCCGGGGACTTGGGCCTCGGTCCGCCCGAGGACGCTTCTCGGACTACAATTCGGTCGCCGGTGGTGCCCGATTCTCAAGCCGGGCTCTTCCCGTTCGCTCGCCGTTACTAGGGAATCTGGTAAGTTTCTTTTCCTCCGCTTTATTGATATGCTTAAACTCGGCGGGTAATCCCGCCGACTGGGTCACGATGCGAGCACCGTCCTTGCGATGCGAAGAAAGGGTTCAAGGGTCTCGATCGTCGAACGCGCGACTCGAACGAGGTTGCTTACGATTATCACCGATGGTCGCGACGATGATGACGCCGAGGACTCAATTTAGGCCACCAGCTAGCCGTGGCGCACGGGAGGCCAATTCTCCGCGACGCGGTCGGTACCGAGGCCCGAGGGCTCGAGGGTTGGATGGAGGCGACGATGCGTGATGCCCAGCAGACGTGCCCCCGGCCTAATGGCTTGGGGCGCGACTTGCGTTCAAAGACTTCGATGGTTCACGGGATTACGCAATTCACACCAAGTATCGCATTTCGCTCGTTCTTCATCGATCACGAGCCGAGATATCCGCTGCGAGAGTCGTTTGTATATTTTGCGACAAGAGAACAACATCACTGAAGCACTGACACCGCGAACGGTGAGGCGACAGAAGACGTGCCCCTTTTTTCGTTTCGATTCCTTGGCGCCATTCGCGCCGGGGGTTTGTTCGCTTTGCCTCGAAGAGGTTGATCTTGACATCTCACCCCACCCGATGGGCAAAGGGACGACGAGACTGACCGCTCCGAGACGCGGGGGTGGCGAGAGGCGCGGATGTACCCGCACCACCTACGGAAACCTTGTTACGACTTCTCCTTCCTCTAAATGATAAGGTTCAATGGACTTCTCGCGACGTCGCGGGCAGCGGACCGCCCACGTCGCCGCGATCCGAACACTTCACCGGACCATTCAATCGGTAGGAGCGACGAGCGGTGTATACAAAGGGCAGGGACGTAGTCAACGCGAGCTGATGACTCGCGCTTACTAGGAATTCCTCGTTGAAGACCAACAATTGCAATGATCTATCCCCATCACGATGAAATTTCAAAGATTACCCGGCCCGCTTCGCCAAGGCTATAGACTCGTTGAATACATCGGTGTAGCGCGCGTGCGCCCGTAACATCTAAGGGCATCACAGACTGTTATTGCCTCAAACTTTCTTGGCCTAAAAGGCCATAGTCCCTCTAAGAAGCTAGCCACGGAGGATCACCTCCGTGTAGCTAGTTAGCCGGGTGAGGTCTCGTTAGTTAACGGAATTAACCGGACAAATCGCTCCACCAACTAAGAACGGCCATGCACCACCACCCATAGAATCAAGAAAGAGCTCTCGATCTGTCAATCCTTACTATGTCCGGACCTCGTAAGTTTCCGTGTTGAGTCAAATTAAGCGCGGAGCTCCACTCCTGATGGTGCCCTTCAGTCAATTCCTTTAAGTTTTAGCCTTGCGACCATACTCCCGGAACCCAAAGACTTTGATTTCTCATAAGGTGCCGTGGAGTCCTTGCAAGTAACATCCGCCGATCCTGGTCGGCATCGTTTATGGTTGAGACTAGGGCGGTATCGATCGTCTTGAGCCCCAACTTTCGTTCTTGATTAATGAAAACATCCTTGGCAAATGCTTTCCACGCTTGTTCGTCTTTCATAAATCGAGAATTTCACCTCGACTATGAAATACGAATGCCCCCGACCGTCCCTGTTAATCATTACTCCGATCCCAAGGCCCAACACAATAGGATCAAAATCCTATGATGTTATCCCATGCTAATGTATACAAGCGTAGGCTGCTTTGAGCACTCTAATTTCTTCAAAGTAACAAATACGGAGGAACGACCCCGCCAATTAAGGCCAGGAGCGCATCGCCGGCAGTGGGGCGAGCGGGCCGGTGCTCACCGTGAGGCGGACCGACCGACCCACCCCTAAGTCCAACTACGAGCTTTTTAATTGCAACAACTTAAATATACGCTATTGGAGCTGGAATTACCATGCTGCCGGGCACCGGACTTGCCCTCCGATGGATCCTCGTTAAGGGATTTAGATTGTACTCATTCCAATTACCGGACTCATAGAGCCCGGTATTGTTATTTATTGTCACTACCTCCCCGTGTCGGGATTGGGTAATTTGCGCTACTGCTGCCTTCCTTGGATGTGGTAGCCGTTTCTCGTGCTCCTCTCCCGAATCGAACCCTAATTCTCTGTCACCGTCCCCACCATAGTAGGCCACTATCCTACCATTGAAAGTTGATAGGGCGGAAATTTGAATGATGCGTCGCCGGCACAAAGGCCGTGCGATCCGTCGATTTATCATGAATCATCAGAGCAACCGGCAAAGCCCGTGTCGACCTTTATCTAATAAATGCATCCCTTCGTAAGTCGGGGTTTGTTGCACGTATTAGCTCTAGAATTACTACGGTTATCCGAGTGGCAAATACCATCAAATAAACTATAAGCGATTTAATGAGCCATTCGCAGCTTTCACATCATCAATTTGTTCATACTTACACATGCATGGCTTAATCTTTGAGACAAGCATATGACTACATGGCGGGATCAACCGTAGCATTCCTCCGCGACGTCGGCACTGCATGGCCCTCAACATGCCGCGTGAGCAACGAAGAGGTCATAACAGAGCGCGAGCATCGTCCGTGTCAAGAGACAAAATGCGTAGGCATCGAGAGACAAGGGCCTGGACCCTACTCTCAGAAATATTTTCCGCATCCGAAAGCACGATCGAGCACCAATGCACCGACGAGGCCGCATCGATTCAAGGGGGTGCACTCGGGACAAAGGGCACGATTGAGGTCCACCACGCACCCGAAAGGGCACGAGGTGGAGAAGGGACGGCAACACATCCATAATTCCATCTGGCTTAGGTACGCAACACAGGATCCCGATCGCACCCCTTGAGTTCAATTACAACAAGGGGAGTTAATGAAGAGGAGTGCGGCTCGACAGTTCGATGCGGGTAGCACGGAGCCTGCCAATACACACAACCAAAGCACCACTCATATGCCCATTGCGTACTAGCAGTAGCACCCACGCACACCGGCCAACAACCCACCCAACCGATGTATTGGTAGGGAGTGGAAGGAACAATGAAACGAGGGCGCACCACAACCGCTTGGCACGAGAACTACGAGGGGCAAAATCCAACTAGGACTTGGTCGAGCAAAGACCGAGCCTAAAAACTCAACTTACGCCCCCCAGTGAGCCGTTGCCGTCAAAGGGACTTGGTACTGGGGTCATGGGCAGCTTCGAATGCAGGCAAGGGCTTGGCAAGGCCAAGGCACCATGTGATTACCGACTTGGGAGGCACAAGGCGTCCCTAACATGACTGCGGAGAAAGGGCAAGCCAAGCTCGAGCCCATAGCAACGCATAAGCCACCCCAAGAGATCTTTGCCCGATATTGGGAACTTGGTCCTGGAGTCGTTGGCTACATTTCTATGGGCACGGGCTTGACCGGCCGAAAAATCATCACCCCGGCCACTACCGCTGGCGATCAACCCACCACCGTTGATGAGTCATAGCGGGACAATCCAACCCCCATGGGGGCTGCGGACGCACCCCACCTCGGGTTGGAGGGGGGGCCACGTCGGGGGGCAGCGGATCTCTACCCCTTAAAGAGCTAAAAAAACTTCGTCAATTTGCTACCATGCAACACTTATATGTCTGAAACAGGGACACTTTTCTTTAGCCCGCACATCCGAGGCACCAAGTGCTCGAGGCTCCCCCACATCCAGGCACCAAGGTTGCCGATGGTGTCCGAGGCTCCCGCACATCCGAGCACTAAGTTGCCGACGTGCCCGAGGCTCCCGCACATCCGAGCACCAAGGTGCCGATGGTGCCCAAGGCTCCCGCACATCCGAGGCACCAAGGTGCCGATGGTGCTCGAGGCTACCCCACACCCAGGCACCAAGGTGCCGACGCTGCTCGAGGCTCCTGCGCATCCGAGCACCAAGGTGTTGATGGTGCCCGAGGCTCCCGCACGACCAAGGGCCTAGAATGGTGCCCGAGGCTCCCGCACGACCAAGGGCCTAGTTTGCCGATGGTGTCCGAGGCTCCCGCACCCGTGTGACCAAGGGCCTAGTATGCCGATGGTGCCGAAGTCTCCCAAGACATCCAAGCAAGGTGCCAATGGTGCCGGCTCGCGCCACGACCAAGGGCCTGGTATGCCCGATGGTGCAGAGGCTCCCGACCAAGGGCCTAGTTTGCATGGTGTCAAGAGGCTCCCGCAGACGACAAGGGGCCTGGTATGCCGATGGTGTCTCTCCCGCACATGCAAGCACCAAGGTGCGATGGTGCCGAGGCTCCGCACATCAAGCACCAAGGTGGATGGTGTCGAGGCTCCCGACCAAGGGCCTGAGTTGCAAGTGGTGGCCGAGGCTCCCGCGCGACCAAGGGCCTAGTTGCCGATGGTGTCCGGGGCTCCCGCACGGCCAAGGGCCTAGGTGCCGATGGTGCTCGAGGCTCCCGCACGACCAAGGGCCTTGGTTGTCGATGGTGGCCGAGGCTCCTGCACATCCAAGCACCAAGGTGCCGATGGTGCCCGATGCTCCCGAAGACGACCAGAGGCCTAGTTTGCCGATGGTGCCCCGAGGCTCCCGCACGACCAAGGGCCCATGGTGCGGGAGGATCTTATTCCAAAGGGAGGATCGGGACTATTCCAAAGGGAGGGGACCGGGGCGACTCGTTGCATCATTTTTATATTCCGGATGCCTCGCGGATATTCGTCGAAGGGGCTCGCCGGAGCACTGCGGGATGGATCGTCGAACACCGCAGAGAACCTAACCCGGCGGTGGGGCACCGACGTCCGGCATGCGGTGGCGTGGCGGTGCCCTTGACAACCCTGCTCGGTCAATATCACTTCCCCCCTAAAGAGCTAAAAAAACCTTATCAATGTGCTACCAGGCAACATTCGTATGTCTAAAACAGGGACACTTTTTTTAGCCCGAAGCTTCTGCACCAACAGGTGCCCAATTTTAGCTTTAGTGCTCGGCCCTACCGTACATTCGATGCACCAAGGTACCGGTGTTCCCTATGCTCGCACACATCGAAGGTGCCGATGGCATAAGAGGCTACTATAGGACCGAGGGCCCAAGGTGCCAGAGGCTCTTGTTGCAAAAGGGGAGGGACCGGGACGATTCGTTCATTGTTGGATATGTCACATGTTACGATATCCGAATACTATCTTCGGGATTGGGGAGGGACCGGGACGATTCGTTCATTGTTGGGTACGTCACATGTTACGATATCCGAATTCTACCTTCGAGATTGGGGAGGGACTCGTTGCATTGTTTTGTATATTCCGGGATGCCTCACCGAATGTTCGTCGGAAGGGCTCGCCGGAGCACCGCCGGGATGGATCGTCGGAGCACCGCCGGGAACCTAACCGGCGGTGGGGGGCACCGACGTCCGGGCATGCGGTGGGCGTGGGCAGTGCCCTGGATAACCCCTGGTCACTCAACATCACTTCCCCCCTAAAGAGCTAAAAAAACTTTATCAATGCGCTACAAGTCGACATCCATATGTCTGAAACAGGGAGAGGTTCCATATGTCTAAAACAAGGACACTTTTTTCAGCCCAACGCTTCTGCACCAAGGGGGGCCAAGTTCCCGACGGTGCGAGAGGCTCCCGCACGTCCGAGGCGGCAAGGTACCGGTGCTGCCCGATGACCCCGCACCACGGGATGGCCTAGGTTGCCGACGGTGCCCGGGGCTCCCGCACAAGTCTAAAACGGGGACAGTTTTTTTTAGGCCACTTACACTTAGTATTTTTAACTGAAAATTTTTCTTGTTTGCCCAAAACAAATACAAGAAGCCGGATGGCATGATGGCATGGCGTGGCACGGCAGAAAATTGAACAAGTGCCCGGAGCCACCAAAGGTTTGGAGCTTGCACCCGTACCACCACGGCCCCCGTTGTGCCATGTGCCCCGAGGCGTACGGCCAAGAGTTTAACTAACTCTTTGCACCAAGTCCCCGCCTACGAGGTCGGGACTCTAGGAGTGGGGCGTGCAAAAGGGCGAGGGGATGGGGGAGGGGCGAATCGAGGCGACAAAGGGCTGAATCTCGGTGGATCGTGGCGGCAAGAAGGCCACTCTGCCACTTACAATACCCCGTCGCGTATTTAAGTCATGCGCAAGGATTCTACCCACCGCTCGGTGGAATTACGCTCAAAGAGGCGCCCGCGATTTGTCCGCGCGGTCGCTGCACCTCGACACGTGCCCTTGGGGGCCGAGAGGCCCCTCTGCGGAGTCGGCAATCGGCGCGGGCGGCGGCGTCGCGTCGCTTCTAGCCGGTTCGACTTAGAGGCGTTCGGTCATAATCCGGCGCCGCGGTAACCGGCGCCACTCGGCTTTTCAACCAAGCGCGATGACCAATTGTGCGAATCAACGGTTCCTTCGTACTAGGTTGAATTACTATTGCGGCGCGCCATCGGTAGGAGTAAAACTAACTTTTGTCTCACGACGGTCTAAACCCGACTCACGTTCCCTATTGGTGGGTGAACAATCCAACACTTGGTGAATTCGCTTCACAATGATAGGAAGAGCGACATCGAAGGATCAAAAAGCAACGTCGCTATGAGCGGCTTGGTTGCCACAAGCGATTATCCTGTGGTATCTTTTCACGACACCTCTAGCTTCAAATTCGAAGGTCTAAAGGATCGATAGGCCCACGCTTTCCACGGTTCGTGTTAAATCTTGGAAATCGAGAATCAAGCGAGCTTTTACCCTTTTGTTCCACACGAGATTTCTATTCTCGTTGAGCTCATCTTAGGACACTGCGTTATCTTTTAACGGATGTGCCGCCCGACCAAACTCCCTAACGACAATGTCTTCCGCTTGGATTGGTGGCGAAGCCGACCTTGGGTCCAAAAGAGGCGTGCCCCGCCTCCGATTCACGGAATAAGTAAAATAACGTTAAAAGTAGTGGTATTTCAATTTCGCCGAGGGCTCCCACTTATCCTACACCTCCCAAGTCATTTCACAAAGTCGGACTAGAGTCAAGCTCAACGAGGTCTTCTTTCCTCGCGGTCTGCCAAGCCCGTTCCTTGGCTGTGGTTTTATTTGGATAGTAGACGAGGAGACGAGTGGGAATCTCGTTAATCCATTCATGCGCGCGTCACTAATTAGATGGCGAGGCATTTGGCTACCTTAAAGAGAGTCATAGTTACTCCGTCATTTACCGTGCTTGGTTGAATTTCTTCACTTTGACATTGAGCAGCACTGGGCGGAAATCACATTGCGTGAGCATCGCGAGGACCATCGCAATGCTTTGTTTTAATTAAACGATCGGATTCCCCTTATGCATACGATTCTGATCGTCATTGTCGTCGCTTTCCGAAGGCCCCGAGAGGAGCCGTTCGATCCGTCCCCAGCCGACGCGGCGACCCGCTCGCCGCAGTAGCGGCTCTGCGATGCAATCGGCAAATGACGGGTTCGAGGCCCCGGACCCCGTGCCCAGCCCTCCGAGCCAATCCTTTTCCCGAGTTACGGATCCATTTTGCCGACTTCCCTTGCCTACATTGTTCTATTGACGGAGAAGTTTGTTCACCTTGGAACCGATGCGGTTATGAGTGCGGCCGAGCGCGCGGGCGGCTTTTCGGTCCTCCAGATTTTCAAGAAGTCGCGGGCGCACCGACACCACGCGACGTCGCGGTGCTCTTAGCCGCTGGACCCTACCTTGGATGAGCCGTTTCGGGGTGGGCGGGCGTTAAGCGAGAAAAGATAACTCTTCCGAGGCCCCGCCGGCGTCTGCTGACTCCCCTAACGTTGCCGTCGACCGCCGCGTCCGGTTCAAGAATTTTAACCCTATTCCTTTGGCTCGCGCTAGACGCGCTATCGGATGGGCTTCCCCGTCTCTTAGGATCGACTAACCCATGTGCAAGTGCCGTTCACATGGAACCTTTCCCCCTCTTCGGCCTTCAAAGTTCTCATTTGAATATTTGCTACTACCACCAAGATGCTGCACCGACCGGCGCTCCGCCCGGGCTCTCGCGCCCGGGTTTTGTGGCGACCGCGCGCCCTCCTACTCATCGGGGCTTGGCCCTTGCCCGACGGCCGGGTATAGGTCGCGCGCAAAGCGCCATCCATTTTCAGGGCTAGTTGATTCGGCGGGTGAGTTGTTACACACTCCTTAGCGGATTTGACGACTTCCATGACCACCGTCTTCTTGTCTTAATCGACCAACACCCTTTGTGGATTCTAGGTTAGCGCGAGTTGGGCACACGTAACACGACTTCCAATTTGCATCCCGCATCACCGATTCTGCTTTACCAAAAATGGCCCACTTGGAGCTCTCAGATTCCGTAGCGCGGCTCAGCGAAGCGGCGCGGCCGTCCTACCTATTTAAAGTTTGAGAATAGGTCGAGGCGTTGTGTCCTCGATGCCTCTAATCATTGGCTTTACCCGATAGAACTCGCTAAGGGCTCCAGCTATCCCGAGGAAACTTCGCAGGGAACCAGGCTACTAGACGGTTTGATTAGTCTTTCGCCCCTATACCCAAGTCGAATGGAATGATTTACACGTCGATGTCGGCTGCGGGCCTCCACGAAGTTTCCTCTGGCCGCCCCGCTCAAGCATAGTTCACCATCTTTCGGGTCCCGACGAGCGTGCTGCTCTCACTCGAACCCTTCTCGAGAAGATCAAGGCGGTCGGTGCACCGTGAGGATCCCGCCAATCAGCTTTCTTGCGCCTTACGGGTTTTCTAGCCCGTTGACTCGCACACATGTCGGACTCCTTGGTCCGTGTTTCAAGATGGGCCGAATAGAGGAGCAGCGAGCCCTACGCCGAACGCGCGCAGTGCGCTGCCGAGAACGATGCGTCTTTGGATCCCACGATCGGCGGCAGCGTCTCCGCGGGCGTATCAAAGGCGGAGCTTGGGCCACCGCCACGACTGCGTCGGTCCACGCCCGAGCCGATCGGCGGACCGGCTCTCGCCATTCCACATCCGACCGAGCGCATCGCCGCCCCATCCGCTTCCCTCCCAACAATTTCAAGCACTCTTTGACTATCTTTTCAAAGTCTTTTCATCTTTCCCTCGCGGTACTTGTTTGCTATCGGTCTCTCGCCAGTATTTAGCCTTGGCGGAATTTACCGCCCGATTAGGGCTGCATTCCCAAACAACCCGACTCGTGATACGATTGCCTCATGGTGCGACAAGGTCCGAACACGACGGGGCTCTCACCCTCTCGGCGCCCCTTTCCGAGGACTTGGGCCCGCGCGCGGCGAGGCGCTTCTCGGACTACAATTCGGTCGCCCGATGGTGCCCGATTCTCAAGCCGGGCTCTTCCCGGTTCAGCTCGCCGTTACTAGGGAAATCTGGTAAATTTCTTTTCCTCCGCTTATTGATATGCTTAAACTCGGTGGTAATCACCGCCTAACTTTGGGGTCGCGATCGCGAGCACCGTCCCTGCGATGCCGAAAAGGGTTCAAGGGTCTCGATCGTTGAGCAGCGCGTGACTCGAGCGAGGTTGCTTACGATGTATTACCACACCGATAATCGCGAAGATGATGACGTCGAGGACTCGAATTTAGGCCAACCGCTAGCTGGCGCCACGGGAGGCCAATTTCCGCCCAGCGGTCCAGCCGAGCCCGAGGGCTCG